>JAULBV010240480.1:0-12406 GCA_032358295.1 Pterothamnion heteromorphum | reverse complement strand
TCGCTCGTCGAGCAGGTCGAGGCCTACGCCGTCGAGCGGGCCTGGGACAGGCTGCTCGTGGTGGGGATGCGCCCGGCCGAAACGCTCGACGACGTCGAAAAGACCTTTCCTTAACTCGGCCTTCGCGCAGTGCAGGAAGTTCGTGGTCGTTGTTTGGGGCATGGGGCGTGGACCGAACACCTCCAGGTCCACGCCGAACGGAACGACGCGGGTCGGAGTCACTATCCCGTTGGCCTCAACCACATCTTTGGCCCAGTCGCTCGCAACCAGCAGGGCATCCTGCGAACGCAGGTGATGTAGTTCGGCCGCGTTGAAGCGGTCGAGCTCGAAAATCGGGAAGCCGACGTGCGGCCCCTTTCCGACGTGCTGGGCCAGCAGCCACTGGTGAAAGATTCGCAGCGATGGAGCCTTCCGGTCGTAGAAGGCCGCATTCGAGAGGGACTGCCGGAGCGAGTCCCCGTGGCGTTCTTCCACCTCCTGGCCGCCAATCGGGAAGGCGGCGACCGCAACCCCCGCCCGCACGAGTTGGTGCAGGAAGTGGGTCGCGACCACGCCATAGCCGGTGGACGAGAATGGGCCCGACAGGTTCAGGGCGGGCAGGCCGGAGCTAGACATTCGCGGCAACGACGGACTCCTTCATCTCGGACTTGCTCAGGCGGCTGCACCCCAGCGAACCCGGCGAGAGGGTCCGGCACAGGCCCAGCGGCACGCCCTCGTGCTTCTCGACATCGGACTCCCGGAAGAACTCGCGGGCGAACTCGCCCATCAGGAACCGCTTGCGGGGGCCGCCCAGGTCGCGCTCAATCTTCTCCCCCATCACGTACGCGGCCGAGTCCACGAAGTGGGTCAGGAGGTCCGGGTCGGGTACGGTCTTCCCGGCGAGGCCCATCGCGTAGGTCAGCTGGACCGCGATACCGACCAGCATGGTGCAGGAACCCCGCTTGCCGCCGTACTTCGGGGGCGTCAGGGGGAAGCCGGCATGCAGGATGTCCGGCTTGCGGGACTCGATGGCGGACACGGCCGCACAGACAATGCGGCACAGGTTCTTGTTCTCGAAGCCGAACAATTGGCCAACGCGGGCCAGGCCGACGAGGCTGGTCGCGATGTCCGACGAAGTGCCCGAACAGAGGGTGGAGATGGGCAGGGGACTCCCGCCATTCCAGTGGTCATCGCACTGGACGACCAGAAAGAAGGGACTGGCCCGCTCGGAGTTAAGCAGGTTGGCGATGTCGTAGGACCGGACGTAGTTCGGGTCGTCGAACTGCTTCGTCTTGACCTCCATCGAGAACATCAGCGAGCGCGCGACCGCCTTGCCCTTCTGCAAATTCAGGAAGTCGAGTCTGGAGTCGCCGTCCAGCTGGAGCTCGACGGTGATGGGCAGGCGCTCCACGTCCTGAATCAGGCCGTCGTAGTAGGCCCGCCGCTCCTCGGTCTGGGCCAGCTTGCGCTGCTCGGCGTAGTCGTCCAGAATCCGCAGCAGGGCCAGGCGGCGGTGGCCGCCGTTGGTGTTGGGTAGAGTCCGCCCATCCTTGACCGTCAGGCGGAAGGTGGAGGTCGCCTCATCGTAGACGACCTCCTTCTGGGCGCGAGTCGGCAGAGTGCAGGCCCAGCAGGTCGGGGTGAACCGGCCCTCCAGGATTTCCTTCTTGAGGTTGCGGACGTGGGCCTCGGAGGGCTTGCGCTGTTCGCCCTTGTTGGTCGAGGCGTTGAAGAGGGCCGGCTCGAACAGCAACGCGGCCTCCTCGAACGGCATCGTGACCGTGGCGTGGCGGCGGACGTGCGGTCCGATTTTCCAGGTCTGGTACGGCCCCTGAATGATAGGCATGGCGGTTCTCAAAGGTAGGGAAGAGATTGCCTCTTGGATAGCCTTATAGTAGCGAGGCAATCTATAAGGTGTCAAGTCCTTCCCTTAAAAATCTTTCCGTGAAAACACCTGGAGGCCGTTACAGCGACAGGTCTCGTACTCGAGACGCCATCCGGACCGGGTGAAGTCCCGGATGGCGTCGGAAATGCCTTTTTCGTTAGGATTCTGTCCGGAACGGTCCAGTTCGCCGCAGGTGTCCGTGTCGTGGAAGACGATGAACCGCGACGCCTTTTTCCCATATAAGTCGAGTTCTCGGCGAATGTGCCGGTCGGTATGCAATGTGTCAATAAGGACAAGGTCGGCCGGTTCGATATCTGCTGCGACAGACTCGTCGGCCGTGTCAACGGCCCGGAAGCTCCAGTTCGGGGCGAGAGGTGCGAGCCATTCGACGAACGGCGTAGGGCGGATGTCCAGGCTCGTCATTCGCGTCCAGGGCCGACCAGAGAGGCCCGCCAGGAGCGCCAACGTGCTGTGGCCGTCGCGCGTACCGAGTTCGAGGACGGAGTCACATCGAGAGGCAAAGTGCTCCAGGACGGGCATGTGTAACAGCATGTCGCTGCCGGCCCACGGCGGCCCCTGGTGGCCGAACTGCACGGCGACCTGGTTGTAGAGGAGGACCTCGTAGCGGGACAGGACTTCCGGGTGCATGCTGCCTCTATTTCGGTCGAGTCAGGGTTTCGCGGTCGGCGTCGATTTCGGGGCATGCTGGCTCTGCGACGCCATCAGTTGGGACAGGTAGCCCCCCGAAAATACTAACAGGACCAGGACCACCAGGTACGCAGCAAAACGACGCGAATCCGTGGTTCCGGCCCAGGCAAGCTCGAACACGGACGAGCACAGGCAGAAGACGCTGACTTCGCCCAGGTAGCTGCCGGCGAAGTAGGTGGACGACACCCACCCCGACCCGAAAAGCATCAGGCAGTAGGCGAGGATGCGCAGGAAAATACGGAAAGTGCCCGCATGGACGTCCCCGTAGGCGTGGAAGTGGGCGGTCATAGCGTGGATGGTCATGGCTTAGTCTCCGTCGAGGTCGCCTGTTCCGGTTGATTCGGCCGGACGTCGAGTTGGTTCCGGTCGAAGCGAATGCTGAAGCCCCCCGTCCGGACCATCCGGAGGACGAAGTCGATGGCCGGCATGCCGCCGAGCCCGATGAGGACGCAGATTCCGACCAGGGCGTGCGGCGTCTCGGTGAACGAACTGTGCCAGAGCATGAACACGGCCCCGCCCAGCAGGCCCGAATTGAGCAGGCTGGAGCAGGCCGACCCGACGGTCAGCGGCAGGCCGGAG
This sequence comes from Pterothamnion heteromorphum, assembly GCA_032358295.1. Taxonomy (NCBI): domain Eukaryota; phylum Rhodophyta; class Florideophyceae; order Ceramiales; family Ceramiaceae; genus Pterothamnion; species Pterothamnion heteromorphum. The sequence continues at coordinate 9,255 of JAULBV010240480.1, read as the reverse complement.
CGGAGCAGCGCGGCCAACCCGGCGAGGCCGGAGACCAGCGCGGCCGCGACTGCCATATAGACGATGTTCACGGCAAGTCCTCCGTCGTTCCCAGGATGACCTCTACGTCCTCGTGCCCGCGGTCCCGCAACCGCGCCGCCAACTTCTCCGCGAACTGCCACTGCGGGTGAGGAAAAATTCGTTTGCAAACCGGTCGATACCCCCTCGGAGAAACCGACCAGACTTCCCAGACCAGGTAGTCCCCCTCGAACTCTTCCTGGAGGCCTTCGTCGTCGGGCAGGTTTTCCACGTTGTCGGCCTCCGGTTCGGCCCGCGAAGTCCCCGACCGGGGATACCCCCGTTATGACTTGGAGGAGGATTTCTCTGGCCGCCCGCCTGCGCGCTAGGGAGGCCGAGACGTGCCGCTGGTCCGGTAGCGCAGAAACTAAGTAGTAAGTAGCGCTATCCGAGTGCGGGCGCTGGGGTGGAAGGTATGCGCAGTCCTGGGCTGAGGTATTGGTCCGGTATTACGAACACCCTCCCCTCTCCTTAATGTGATTTGGATGGTTCTTTGAAAGTGTACTTATTCGGGGGTCGGCATGAACCCAATTCAGGCGGCTGCGGAGCGGTTCTTAGCTCGGGGGTGGGGGGTCGTTCGCATCCCGCGCGGGGAGAAGTTGCCCGTCCAGAAGCAGTGGAACCGGCGGTCGGCCAGGGCGGTGGATTTTGCCCCAACGGATAACATTGGAATTCTGTACGGACGACTTTCGGGCGACCTGGTCTGCGTGGACATTGACAGTGCGGAAGTGCTCGCCGTCGCGGACCAATGTCTACCGGAGACTCGCTGCGTCGAGGGCCGCCCCGGGAAGCCACGCAGCCATCGCCTGTACCGGGTCGTTAATATCCCACAGGGGCTGGTCGCCCCGAGGCAATGCGCAGGCGGTATCGGAGGGCCGGCGACGAAGCGGTTTCGGTGTCCGGAGGGGAAGTCACTTGTCGAAATCATCGGAACTGGACAGCAGGTGGTCGCGCCCCCGTCGGTTTGGAGGAGTAGGGACGGTAAACTCGCCGAGGGGCGGTGTTGGGACGAGGACGGCGAGCCGGCGACCGTTGACTGCCTGATGCTCTATCGGAGTATCGCTGAGGTTGCAGCCCGGTTCGGGTACGGCGGGACCATCGATTTCCCCGCTCGCGCTCGCCCGGCACGGAATCAGCGGAAGTCGGAGGAGTCGCGGCCGGATTGGGACGTCGGAGCCTGCGACCGTCCGACGGATGCGATTTCCCGACAGGCCAGGAGTTACGTGGCGTCGATTCCGCCGGCCGTATCGGGGTGCGGTGGTGGCGTGCAAACGTACAAGGTGGCGCACGCGCTCGTGGCCGGATTCGACATGACGCCAGCCGAGGCGCTGCCGCTGCTCCTCGAGTACAACCTGCGATGCCTACCGCCCTGGACCGAGGAAGAACTCCTCCGGCGTCTGGAGTACGCCAACCAGACCGACGTTCCTCGCGGCTACCTGGGGGCGAAGCCGACCGACACCGTTACCATCGACGTCGCCCCCGGCGACAATGAGATTCGTATCGGCGTGGGCTGCAGGACCGGGGCGGGGTCTGTCGTCCTGCTCGAGCCCTGCCTGTGGTCGGCCCTGTACCGCTTGAAAAAACAAACCTTTCTCGTCCCCGAGCTAGACGGCATCGACTGGGAGGGCAAGTCGGTCACCGTCGTACCTGCCTCGAACATCCGGACGAACGCGAGGCAGGTCTGGGGGGAGTACCACCTGGCCCGTCTCCTGCGCGAACGCGGGGCGGCGGTTCGTTCGACCCGGCTGCCCTACCAGCACCGCCTGAGGACGCTGGACGACCTTGGGGACGAGTCGCTGCTGCTGGAGTCCTTTGAAGTGCCCGAGACGGTCCTGGGGGCCAAATTGGTGGCCAGGGAGGCCAACGCACTGGCCCGCGAGTCCGACCCGGTCCGAAAGAAGTTGCCGCGGCAGTCCAAGCCCAAGTTCAGGCCCAAACTCGAGGTGGCCGTCCGATATTTGCGAGAGACCGGTCAGGACGGCCTGACCAAGGCCGTGATTGCCTGGGGGGCCGAGAACGGGATTGGCCGCCAGACGATGGCCAAGGCGGTCCGGTTCTACCGAGAAAATCCAGCGGACCAAACGGAGGACGGGGCGTGCCAAAACGCAAGCGACAGCGAATGAAGGAGAGTGTCCTGAACGCCACCAAGCACGCGGACCGGATTGCCGAGTTGGCCGCCGCGCTCGGTCTCGAACTCCGTATTAGTCGGGTTGAGGTCAAGGGCGTCTACCGCGAGACGGCCCACTGGACCTTCCGGCTGTCGGGAAAAATCGTCTTGAACTACTGGCCCGGCACCGGACTCTGGACCAATCCGTTAACGAAAGAGCGAGGAAACACCGAGTCGCCCCACCAGGCGTTGGCCCGCGCCGCGATGGCGGTCGGACTTTCGCTACACGATGTCGTGGACCGAATCTCTCACTTCGACTCCATTCGGGAGGAATAAGCATGTGCCAGCAGTGCAGTACTGAGGCGGTCGATTACGGCGAGTTCATCCCGGGCTGGTCGCTGGTACGCGCCACGAAGGACTACCGCAACGTCAAGCGGGGGGACTGGGGTCTGACTGCCGGTGGCGACCCGGAGTGCTGGTGGCCCTCGGAATTCGTCCCGCTGAAAGACCCGATGTTTGGGCTGACTTCGGATGAGATGGACCGGACGGATTGGCTCGGCGACGAGATGTGCGACCGGTTCTGGGGGGTGACTGAGAAAGTTCAGGGGAAACTCTTTCTTGACCCGCTTGCCGGGCACGACCTGGTGCAAGATGCCAAGACCGCCGGGTTCGACCGGCGACAGCATTTCTTGACGGACTGGCTCGTCCACAAGATGGCCCTACTGATTGAAGAGCGAATCGTCTTCCACAATTCCGTCGAACTCCAACTCGAGCCGCCCTGTTAGTATTCGTAGTGGGGTTTGCTCATAGAGGCCAGCCCGAGGTCACGCGATAACGCAGCGTATCTCAGTTCGCACGCGACCGGCGGAATCGGAACGGCGGCGGTCGCAATTGGACCAGTGGTGTAGCGGTAGCACGCGCCCGACTAGGGCGGAGGCGTACGTTCGACCCGTACCTGGTCCTTGATAGCCGGTAGTTTAAGCGAAAAACATCCGCGGGCCAATCGCGGAAGACGCTGGGCTCGACGCCTGGCCCGGCTGTACACAGGAGCGAACCCATGCAACAGAAACCGCGCCACCCGCCCGAGGTAAAGTCGATGGACGAGGCCTGGGCCGCACTCCGTCTCTGGGGCAAGACGGCGGGCCGCAAGTACGAGGTCACGAACCGTCCCATCAACCGCGTCATCCTGACCGACGGGACGCGCCAGGTCATGGCCGAGGAAGAAGACTCGCCGGACTACCCCCACGAGACCCTCATTTTTGAGGCCATCGCCATTTGGGGCGGCCAGGCCGGGCGGGGGAAGTTGCGCAAGGAGTTCATTGCCTACGTCAAGGACGCCCCTAAGGGCGATTTGGCGGGGACGGACCACCCAGGCATGAGTCTGAGGTGGTGGGGGAAGGACTTGAAGGTCGTTCTGGAGGCCGCCGACGAGGACGAAGCGAAAGAAAAGATTACTTCCCTGTTCAAACAAAAGGCCCGGCTTACCATCCAGATTGTCCAGACGAGGTAGGCGAATGGAACTGGTAATCTATCTGCTGCTGGAACTCCGCGTGGACGTCCCGAAGGCCGTGCTGACCGACCCGGTGTTCCAGTATCGCCTCAGAAAAATCCTGGTCGAACACGAGTGCGTGGCTCCGGAAACTGCGGATAAGTATTGGACCTACGTCAACTGGAACGCCTATCTGCGGGAGTACCACGAAAGCCGCACGCTCCCGTCCATCCAGCTGCTATACGGGTTGGGCGTTAACTCCGCGCAGGAGTCGGGCGAGCTGTGGGGCCGGATTCAGTTTGCTCAGGCGGCGCGCGAACAGTTCCAGCTGGCCGTCACGGGCCTCCCCCGCCCGCTCCGGCCCGGCCAGGAGTTCCAAGAAGACTTCGACCGGCGGATTCAAATCTGGTCCCTGGTCCGCGAAGCGAGCTACTACCGGTTCGGCCGTTACGATATGATGGAGGCACGCCGCGACCTGGGGAAACTTCAAGGACTCGTCGGGGACAGGCTGAGGGACCGAAACCTCGGCCCGATTATCCCGGATTGGTACTGGAGTGGGATAAACTGAATGCTCAACAATAGGGTCGAAACCTATGTCGGCTGCATGAGTGTCGCAATTGTGTGCGTCCTGGTCGCTTGCCTGCTAATCGGCGGGTGCCTGGTCGAGAGCTCGAACCAGCAGTGGCACGCCGGTGTTGTCCTGGAGAAGTACATTAAGCGCTCGGGGGGCGGGGACGCATTCTTCGTGGTCGTGCGGACCGAGTCGGGCCGGAATGAAGTTTTTTCCATCCGCGACCGCCTCTGGTGGTGGCAGTTCGGTTCGGCCGACCTGTACGCCAGCCTGAACGCGGGCCAGCGCGTCAAGGTGAAGACGATTGGCTACCGGGTTCAGTTCATGAGCTGGTTCCCGAATGCGGTCGAAATCCTACCCAACACCGAACCAGCACGTTAGCATGTTGGGGCATGTAGCTCAATGGTAGAGCGCTCGGTTGTGGGCCGAGCGGTTCCGGTTCAACTCCGGACGTGCCCCTTGGGGCGGCGACAACGACCGCGTCGGAAGCGATTAGGGACTACGGGCATTAACCAGCCCTCCGCGCCACGGCATCCCGGGTGGTCACCGGTCCTGTGGCGTCCGACTTCTGCCCCAAACTCCCCGGCCCGGTTGCAGTGGACGCGAAGGGCTGGGGAGTCGAATCAAAAGGAGATTATTGTGGCCGGAATGGATTCCTCCGCCTGGAAGACTCTCTCCCGGCTCCTGCGGGCGTTATTCGCCGAGGACGGCGGCGCCTGCCGGGTAGTGGACACCTTCGTCGAGTTCAAGACCTTTCTTCAGGACAACAACCTCGCCCCGGCCTGGCTCCTGGATGCCGACGAAGAAGTGGTCCGGGATAAGAGATTGGTGCCTATCCGCATTGTCTGGGACCAGGTTGGCGACCACCTGTTGTCGTGCGAACTCAAGTACGACCAGCGGAATGGCAAGTGGGTCGAATACCGACTCGTCTTGACGATGACAGAGTCAGGCGGGTCCGTGAGGTCCGGTTTCAGCTGGGTCGTCGGGAAGGAGCGGTAGGAATAGAACGGTTTGCCAGCTCGAGATGGCAACTGAAGTACGTCCTTGTGGTTCGAGTCCCCGCCCCGGCATTCACCACCAAAACTTTAGGAAAGTATATGAGTGAAGTCGAATTAACGGCCGCGCAAATGCTGCGGTTCTGGTCCAAGATTACCCACAACCAGACCTCGGGCTGCTGGGTCTGGGGCGGGAAGCTGAAGCGGAATAATGGTAGGGGCCGCAGCGACCCAAGATTCAGCATCCACAAGCGCGAGTATTCGGCCAGGAGTCTGTCGCACCGAATCTGCATCGGCGAGCCGGTCGGCCCAATCAGCATGACCTGCGGGAATCCGGTGTGCGTCTGCCCTGCGCATATGAAGTCGGACGGCACCGCCGGTCCGCGTAAGGTCCGAATTGATGGTACGGGCAAGCGAAAGTCATTCACGGCCGCTGAGGCCCGCCGCATCCTGAAGCTACACGAGGCCGGTAAGTCTACGGTGGAGATTGCGGAGAGAATCGGGGTCGGCCAGCCGGTCGTGTGCTATGTCGTCAAGTTGGGCGGGATGTGCCGCAGCGGGGAGTTGTCGGGCAAGAAGAAGTGATTGCTCAATAAGAGGTTTTTCTTTATGGACCCCTGCACTGGCCTGACTATCGTGGTCGTGGTCTTCATCATCTTCGGCTTCCTCCACGACATGCTTCTCATCTACCTCCGCTACTGCGACCGGAAGGACAAGTCATGACCCTGTACATCCTCGAGTGGTGGAACGGCTACGCGTTCGCCGACCGGGACATTTTCTGGCTGGGGGCTTACTCGAGCCCGGAAAAGCGCACCGAGGCCAGGCTCCGGTACGAGACCCACAAGGACGAGTGGCCGTTCAACGGACTGAAGCAGGGCGAATTCGTTATGCGGGAAGCAGTGTTGGACCGGGACGGGCTGTTTGCGGAGGAGAAGGAATGAGTAAGACCCAAAAGGCCAATCTGACGGCCGAACAACGCATCAAGCGAGAACTCATCCTGCAGGTCCAGGCGGGCTGTACATCGCCCGAGGACGGTCCACTGTTTACCGGCGCGCCGGTCATGGAGACGGCCGACCAGATTGACGAGGCGTGGGACCAGCTGGCAGAGGAGGGCTTTTATTCAGACTGGTTCCACGACGCGATGAGTGACTTCCGCGACGGCGAATTCAGGACGGGACTTCCGAGTCAGTCGGACCGGAACTACGAGGCCGAGGAGGTCGGCGCGGCCCTTCAGGACGGAACTTTTGTCGGCTGGACTTTTTGGTTCGGGGGCGGCAAGCACAGCAACCCCGAGGAGATTGAGTGGATGAGCGAGGCCTACGACCTGGAGGTTTCCCAAAAGGAAAAGATGGTCGTCGTCCGAACTTTTACCCGCAAGGACAACGGCGAGACCTCGGAGGTGGCGGATGCCAACCAGTAAGGTCTACGTCCTGGTAGCAGTCCAGGGGCAAGACCCGCCCGAGGCGACCGTACTGGGCGTGTTCTCGACCCCGGAGCGCGCCCAGGCCCGTCAGCAGGAGATTGATACGACCTACGAGGCGTACCGCGTCCGGGTGAGTGAAGCGGGTCGCGCGGTCGCCGCGGTGATGCAGCCCTGGCTCGATGCAGTACAGGTCAAGTATTGGGGCAGGCCGGTGCCGACCGGTTATGGTGACCGCATAAACTGGGTCGGGTTCGTCTTGAAGAATTCCTGGGCCAATTCGCATGTCGCGACCGACAGGGCGTATCGGGAAGGATTTTTCAAAATGGCGGCGGAGGGCGCGTATGATGGCCCGCCCCCGCCCGAACTCCCCGACCTGATTCCGCCGCACGACGGGCCAACATTCCACGCTTTCGAGATGTCCATCCAGGAGGCCGACCTTGACGGCTAAGGAGGAAGTCGTCCACTGGAAGGCCCGCGCACTCCGGGCCGAGAAAGAGTTGGACGAAATCCAACGACAACTTCGCCTTCAGTCCTGTCCGCACCAGTGCGAATACGAACGCTGCGGATGTTGCGCGGCCTCGGCCTCCGAGTTGGTGGCGGGCCGGATGATGGCGGAGGGCAATTCGCATGAATGAAGTGAGTCAGTTTGCGTTCCCCATCGGCCCGGACAGCAGCCCGGGGATGACCTACCGCGAGTGGTTGGCCGGCATCATCATGGCCGGGCTGGCCGGAAAGGGCGGCGCGAGGGAGGCCGTCGAGCGGGCCGACTGGCTAATCGCCGAACTCAACCGTACGTCCAAGGAGAAGAAATGACTTCGACCATCGACCAAGTTGACCAGACCGAGGCAAAAAACTCAACGCACAAGGCCGAGGTCGTGGAGGTAAACTTCCGGAAGCACGAGAACGCGGACTCTCTTTCAGTTACCGAGGTCTTCGGGGGCTACACGTACGTCGGCAGGAACGAGGACTGGGCCGGAGTCCGGAAGGGCATTTTTATTTTGCCGGACAGCCTGGTTGACATCCTCCGGCCCGAATTCGCCTTCCTGGCCGACTCCGCCAATTCGGAGGGGTACGCGAGGATTAAGGCCAGGCGGCTTCGCGGGGTCGTCAGTTACGGCCTAATGATTCCCGCCCCGGACGACGCGCGGGTCGGGGAGGACTGGTCCGACCGGCTCGGAATTTTGCACTACAACCCGCCGGAAAAACACGAGCAGGACCGCAGCAACAAACTAGGGCTTGGGGCTGAAGATTCGTCCGGCCCAGACGTGGTCGCCTACAAGTACGACCTCGAGGCCTTCCTGCGGCATCACCACGGGTTCGTTGCGGGCGAACCGGTCTACTGCCACGAGAAGGCGGACGGCACGTCGTTCCGGGCCGTCTTCTGGGGCGACCGCATGCACTGCGGGAGCCGGACGAACTGGAAGAAGCGGTTCCCCACCTTCGACCACGTCACGGTTGACGGGCTTGTCGCCCGGGGTGTGCCGCCGGAGAAGGCCCAGGAGATTGCCGAGCGAGTCCGCTCCAAGCCGGCACAGAAGAATGTCTACTGGGACGCGCTCGAACGCAACCCCGTCGTCGAACAGTTCTGCCGGGAACACCCGGGCGTGGTCGTCTACGGCGAGGTGGCCGGCAACACCAACTGCATCAAGTACGGATTCCCGGAGGGGAACCGCCTGCTCGTGTTCGACCTGCTTCGGGACGGCCGCTGGGTGGATGCGGAAGAGGCCCGGGCCTGGACGGACGACTACGACTCGTTCCCGTGGGTGCCGTGCCTGAAGGAAGACGGGGCGGCCACCGAGGACGGCAGACTACTCCAGGCCATTCCCTATAGCCTCGACCTCGTGAAGCGACTCGCGGAGGGGCCGACGACCATCAAGGAGGCCAAGGCCGGAGTGATTCGTGAGGGCTGCGTCGTGCGGCCGAAGTCGGAGCGTACAGAGGGTCGGGGCTGGCGGCTTTGCCTGAAGTGCATCAATCCCACCTTCCTGGAAAAGTACCGGTAATCGCCGCGACTGAGTTCTCAGGTGTATCTCTCCCGCAACCTTCTCAGGAGCGGCGAGATGCACCACGACAAAATCTTCACCAAAGAGTTGCTGGAAGAGGAGTTCGTCCGCAACGGGCTAAACAAGACGGAAATCGCCAGGAAGTACAAGGCGTGCCCGCAGACGGTTTTGAAGTATTTGCGAAAGCATTGCGTGGTCCGCGCAGCGGCCCGCTCGCGGCGAACAGAAGACATGACGGGCCGCACATATGGCAGGCTAACGGTACTCGAATACTCGGGCGTCGATGCCCATCACAAGGCGCAATGGCTGTGCGCCTGCGAGTGCGGCAATCAAAAGGTGGTCAACGCCGCCTCCTTGAAGCGGTGCCTGGCGACTTCGTGTGGCTGCTTCAGGGCGGAGATGCGCCACAAGGGATACCAAGATATTTCCGTTAGTTACTGGCGAAGGGTGGCCGAAAGCGCAGAAGCCAGAGGCCTAGATTTTGATATTACGCCAGAATATGTTTGGGATATTTACGAGTCCCAGGGCCGTAAGTGTGCGTATACTGGAATTCCAGTGTTCTTTTGCCGTGACTACAACAAGGTCCACCTATTCTCGGCATCTATCGACC
>JAULBV010240369.1:0-12413 GCA_032358295.1 Pterothamnion heteromorphum | reverse complement strand
CTTGCAACCCTTGCCTCTTTAGGCTGGTCTCTCGAACAGGGTTTTTGTCCCTCATCTCAAGGGTCTATTACCCTACAGTGGTCACAGGAAATGGTTGGTATTATCCATGTATGCCTTCAACACGGAAAGTCGCCAGAGGACATCGTTCATCATGACAGCACTTCCCGGTTTCCGTTCTTGAGAGACAATATCCAGTTCTTTAGTGTTTAACACTGAAGAACTGGATATTGAAGTGCGAGAAGAGAACGCCACGCGGCTAACTTAGCCGCGCGGCGTTCTCTTCTCGCACGTTTCATTGTACCCGTGACATATTCCCATGCGACATTGTGGTTCCCTAGAAGAAAAAGGGTGCACAAAAGAGTACAAAAGGAGCGCACTTCATTCAGATTTTATGTCATGTATGGTGTTCATTATGCACTATTTTTGCAATCCATTTGACTACCAATCTGACAAATTATTCGGCCCAATAAGCCCACATTACTCAGTGTGCAGATAGGTGGCAAATGGAGCACACAATTTGTGTCGCCACTGGTAAATTCGTCCACGTACATCGTGACATGCACACTTCTATGAACGTGTGCATGCCACTATGTACCGGTCCACCGTTACAGCCGTGACAAAAGTGACGTAACGCATTATGCTTCATTATCCCAGTTTTATACATATATATGTACTGTATTTGCTTGTGTATTTTCAACAGTTATAGTATTCCACACCAAAGAAATGAATTAGAATAAAGGCAATGAACCGCCCCATATGGTAGTTATGTACCACTATTTTCCTGGGCGGGCTGTTCATGCTGGCAGTGTTTTCCTTGGTATACTATTACGTATATATGTGGGTCAGAGGTTTCAATTCCATATCTTCCATTGGTTACATACCATGTCTATTAGTGGTTTCCGTAGTTGGTTAGACAATGTTTTCTGTTAGCTCTTTACGATATCATGTAATGGTTTCCTTCGTAGCATACCATACTTTTATCGTGGTTCCCTACCAACTATCTCCTTGGGAGGCCTCATACAGTTCTAAAGTTTTCCAAGGTAGTGAACTGCGGAATATTCCAGTAGTCCGTCGTTTTATTCCTTAGTACCGGGCCACTAATATGTTTGGTTGTCTAGCCCCAGGAACCAGAACATTGTATGGTACGATACCTTTGAAATATACAGTGCTCTTACCATTCAAACCTCTATTTTCTTTGGTATCGAACCCCTCCGAATATTGGATTCTTTAATACAGTTCCCAATATATATGCCAGTATGTACCCATGGAATACTGTGGTATGTTCTCAGGGGATACATTGGCATTTAACCATACAATTCCTTCGGTTAACATGCTATGGAACCAGTATGATTCGTGGTGCCGTACTATGCAATACCGCGGTCACCTGTGCCAGTTCCTACTATAATTGTACGTAGCATACTACTCTTTTCGTTCATCCTATACCGTACAAACCGTTTCTGCATACCCGCATTAAACATTGGTCCCATCGGTTTCGGTTGGAACCATTCCTTTTTCGCGTTCTATCCTACGTTTTATTGCGGATCCTTAACATGAAACTTCATTCTTATGTTGGTTATCTGCACAATTGTACTGGTTGCATATACTCTAACCCACTAAAAACTGTTGATACATACGTTGTAACTAATAGTTTCTATGGTTTCCTACGTAACATCCCAACGAAATACATGGCACGGTACAAGCCTTTCATTGGTCCATTACCGTCATGGTATAAGTTTGAAAACAGTGGTAGGTTGGTTATGGTTCGTACCAAATGCAGTGGTACACTAAACGAAACGTATTGTAACCTTACCAACAAAAATGGTTTAGTGAGCCAGGGAAAATACTAGAAATTACCATGCAGTGTATGCGTTGTACTGATAACGCTATTGCGTGCATGGTGTACTAGAATGAAGATTCGAAATTCTTTATACATATTGATGCCGAACATCATGTTCGTACAGAAACCGGATTCTTGCGATAGTGTATTGTGAGTATCCGTATACAGTACCCTACATATGCCATTAACTTATAGAAATGTAAGTTTTGTACCATGAATAAACAAAATATTGTATCACAATCATACGGTACCATACCAGCAAAAAGGCGGTACAGGTCGTGGGCGTAGTATAAGATATAATGTTCATCGGAATACGCAGTGTGATGAACAATGTTACAGTGGTGTTCCACAGTATACGCTATCGTGGTTATCCGAATACGCTGTATGAAGAACATGGTTACGGTAGGGGGCCCCAGTATACTATAATATGGTTACTCGAATACGCTGTATGTTGAACAGCGTACCGGTAGTGCTCCACAGAATACACAATCGTGGTTAGCCAGCGCATCGGCCAGACGGAAACCTCTTGAACTCTCTGTTCCCTGGTTGTTGTTGTTCGCGCTCGACTACACGCTGGAGTCCGACACGGTTTTCACCGTCGCACCAATGTAGCGTGAGAAGAGCTGCGGAAGGGCCGTAATGGTTCACCACGCCGGTAAATGCGTACCCGTTGGTGGTGCTATGTTGTAATAATCTCGGAGCATAATTCGTGCATGTGCATGAGTGGCTTGATACTACGATGTTCCTCTCGGTGTCTTCTAAAAAGCGCATTATAATTATGCATTCATGTCCAACCCGGCCGTTTTGGCACGGTTCTTAAGGTGTTTTCCAGGGTTGTCTTGGTTAATAAAACGCGCGCAGGTCATAAAATCAATTAATATTTTGCAGCCACGAACGATTGCGCACAGTGGATGTGCTTGGGCATTCGGGCTTCCATTAAACCAGCCAGCCAGAATATTTGGCCATGTCTGTGAGTTATTGTTGTCGTCTCTCCAAGGCGATGCGGACGGCTTCCAGATGTGCAGGTCTAATTGTCACTCCAAAACGTGACGACGTACAGTTTCAACGTTGTGTTTAGTACAGTCTGGATATTCCACATGCCTTGGATTACCCCAATGCTTGCGTTTGTAGCGTCGAGGGAGCGCGTTTCTGGCTCATCTGTTTATCAAGTCTGTTCGTGTTGGGGCCAACTTGGCCAGTACCCTCGTCTCTATAACGCATTCCATTAGTAGAGGCTCCCCGATGATGTTGACAAGCGGGGGTGGTGTGGGTTGAGCCGCTGCCGGCTGGTATCATCGTCGGCTTATGTTCGTTTTCAAATTTTAAGAACTCCGTTACGTTTGCCACCCATCATCGAATATACCAGTCATTCGCTAGCAGGGGCGCAGTGTCGGCAGTTTGACCCACGTGTAGTGTGCTGGAGTCCACAAGCCATGCATGGCTTGTGGACTGCAGCACACTACACACGTACATGTACTTTCGCTCGCACGGAAATCCACGCTCTGCGACGGACTGGATAAAAAAATAGAGGTCTTCAGATATGCATCGTCGCTAGAGAGACACCGTTGGTGCCGATTTGGGGCTTAAACCCCAGCCATGTTTTTTTCCCACTGAAAGCAGGTAGTTTTGCCACCATGGGATAAACAGTATATCCAGTGTAACAACCCACTCTCCTCCCTGGGATACATACACAGTTAAATGCTGTTTGGAGCCGGAACACTACGTCACAATGTCAACATTTCTTCGCTCTTACATGCTAGGTCTGTAAATATCCAGCTCACATTTATTACACAGCACTGGCGTACCCATGCACGCAGTGATTTTGCCTTCGTAAACCTCCGTCCAGCACCGAAAACACCGGAGTCAAGGAAGAACAGTCATGGCCATCACGGAGAAGTGCATTGCCGTCATATTGAATACGATGCGTACACCCGCGTGTACATCCGAGTTTGGCGTTGATGTACGTCGTCTGCCGCTTCGTAAGTATATGCGTTGGGTCTTGAGGGAACGCGGAACGGAGCCAATGAAGTCGGTCGTGTGGTTTGTAGAAGAAGCACTCCGTCGCAGGAAGCAAAAAGAACTACGTACAAAGTCATCGCACGACTATTGTAATCCCACCACCAGCGTTCCCGTGCATGACAGTAATGAGGTCTTCGCTGAGATGTCACGAGCGTACTTTGAGCAGCGTGTGCTTTGTGCCGCTTGTATCCGCTTCTACTGATGCAATGAAGAGCGGGTGAGATATTTGTTCGGCCGGTTCCATCTCGCGGCGATGAGCATCTCTGTTTCCGATCTTTTGGGGTCAAGCATTGAGCGCTTGCAGTCATTACGGATGTTCGTAGGAAGCACATTCATCACCCGTGTACATATTTCATCAAGATGCAGCAAAGTTTTGCAATCCGATGTGCAAGGTACCAGTGCTCAGCCTGTGTCCACTATGGAGATTTTAATACAACTACACTGTCTTGGACTACTGCGACTGCACCAAGACGAGTTTCGCACGAGTGACGGGAAGTATGCTTGTAGGGTAATAGCCCTTAAGGAAAATTGTTGTCGACCCTGTATCGAGGGACCAGCCTAGCAAAGGCAAGGATAGCAGGAGTTACACTCCTCAGTGAGCTCAGTGGTTAGACCACGTGTTACTTGCTGAATTTGAGATGAAGTCTCAGGAAACGGACAATGGTCCGAACACCAAACGGTGCTAGAACCGCACTGCATGGTAAAAATGGTAAAAGGAAATGTCGTTTTAGGTGTGTATTCTATTGATTAACTAGTAGTCAACCACCGGAAACACTACAAGTTTTAGTGCTAACGTACCCGATAGAACACTAGATTTGCAAATGTATCACTATTTACGTTATTTTAAAATGGCATGCCGCCCTACTAACAGCCAGTCGTGGAAGTATGCAACTTAACATAGAGTCACATATTGCCATACCAAAGTAATATGTTACTTTTCTTAATGTTCCATGTGTTTTACCTGGCACTTTATAATATGGCGCATGGCATAAATAGCACGACGTAAGCATCTATCGGCCTTACATGTTGCACTAATTGGACGTTGTGTCAATTACCATACTGATGAAACTGAATAGACGTACCCTCGGAACACAACGTGTCATTATATAAAAATACAATGTTGCCCCATTTCATCAACCCGTTGCCTTATAGTACTTGTTGCACTTTCGGTTTTAAAGTTCTGGGTGCCTTAATATGGCAATATGCATCCTTAATTATATCTACATAATTATTATTTAGACAGTACGCCACCTTCACTATAACAGCACGGCGTTTACTTAAAGAGAGTTGTGGTGTTAAAAAGCACTGTACGGTATGTAAGTAAAATGATATGTTGTTAAAAAAGCAATACACTACGGTATGTACGTAAATAATATGTCGTTTAAATTAGCACAGCACTGTATGTTTGTAAAAGGACATATCATTTTAGAACAGTACAGAACGGTATATACGTAAAATGATACGCCATTTCTAATCTATACAGCACGGTATGCATGTAAAACTACATACCGCCACACGGCGCACTCACCGGCACAGTCGCAACACTGCGGCAGGTGATCCCACAACCAAGTATCGGATCCTGTCCATCTTCAAGTAGTTCTCTGTAACTCTTGTGCAGCGCAACTGCAGGTAGTATCATTTTCGGCCGCCAGCGGACGCGGTCCGCCGCACTGCACTTCGGTATACTGCCCTTGACTGTCACGGGCAGCAACCTGTAACCTATCGCGGCCGCATCACATCCAACCTGTGCAACCGTTCGCCTCGACGCTGTCTCGGTTCGGTATGTGTCCCACAGGCCGTCACCTGCAACACAAATAAACGTATGGGCCGCAATAGGTTGCACAGAAATCATTAGATCGTGTTAGTTCCTCTACGCTACGGAACGCAGAAGCCTTGAAATTTCCGGCGGCCGCCATACGTACTGCTCCGTTGGCTTGGTGCAACCCGATGCGATCGCATGTAACCGCCGATAACGATAACGGTCCCGGCCGGGAAAAGACTCCTTACCTCACTTGGGTTTCCTTGAGGCACAGGCGAGTTCGACGTCCTGGCGTACTGGTACAATCTGCGCCCGCAGCACAACGCAAAAGACTGTCTTGATCATGTTAGGTCGAGCACGCCGTTCGTAGAAGCCCCGGGAACACAGCGGCCGCCATACGTACATTGCACTCCACTGTCTTTCCATTTCTCTTCGGAGGAGGCGGTTCGGGTATCAATGCCCACAATGCCGGCCGGCGGATGAAAATTCGGAGAGCGTCCGCGAGAGCGACGATGCGCCCAGAACAGCACAAAACGCTCGAAATAGGGAGTTACGGTGGGGAGTTCAGGCCAGCGGTAGCCGGGTTTGGGGCGAGGAGAGCTGAGACGAGACGGCCACTTTCGGGGTCCTGATGGTGCGCCGTTTTATGGGTGGGATTCGAAATATGCGACGGCGGCGAAGAACCGCGCCTTTTCCTATGAATATAATTGGCCACTGGTGCAGTGTAATTTTTCAAAAGATGCCCGCCTTTCCAAAATCCATTGAGATTCATCGTGAACCACGAATATGTACATTTGAACATAAAATATTAACATTTATGAAATACATTTCACGCCGCGTCGCTCCAGCAGCTATAGTCGCGCACTCTAACTTTTGCTACGCCGATGTGCGCGCGCTTCCGCCCGAACGGTGTGCTCTAGTCGCGCAGGTGGGCCGGCCCTCGATTCAACCTGGCTTGTCGCCCGCGCTTGGCACCCTTCTCTTTTCATCTTGACCCGCAGCATGCACCGCGTCTCGCCCGCAGTGGCGGACGGATCGCTCCTCGCCGTCGTCTGTGTCCGCTCCCTCTCAGCAGCCTCGCCGTCGCCCGCGGGGGTGCTGCGCCCCCATCACGTGCCCACCCATATCTACCCGGGCTGTGCAACAAGCGCATCATGCACTGTCGCAGCCAGCGCCGCTTGCGCTACTGTGTGTGCCTCACCACATGTCAAAGTACGGCACCACACGCGCACCGATTCGTGACAACGACTGCACACACGGCCTCCTCTTCACGCGCCTTCAACCTGGCGGACACAGCCGTGTTGCAGCCGCCAGCGCGCGTGGCATCGGACGCGGCCCAACGGCACTGTGCACGGTTCCTGAAGTCAATACGTCGGCCCCGTCGTCGCGCGCTTCTTCTATGTTTCTGCATCCTCGAATGCGTACTCCGAAGTAGCCGTGTGGACGTCTGAATGCGCCTCTACGGATCGGTACATGCGGCCCGTCCTCACGTGCGGTGCGTGCACCACTACAACCGCCGTTGGCCATAGCGTGTACCGTACATCCGTGAATTCAATCGCGCCCTGCAGCCTGTGCACCAACCCCAAGACCTGGGTGTGCGCCGCTGCCGCAGGCCTGGTGCGGGCGTGGGTGTAGGCGCCGCCACGGAAAGACAGGCGGAGGAGCGCCGCGGCGTGGGCGGCGACATCTGTTGGGGACTTTGCCGGCGGTCTGGCTGGTGGCAATCGCACGTGCTCGCCCGCACGCATACAGGCACCTACGGCAACGCGCAATACACGCCAACTGCTCCGATCCCTGTCGGCGGCGCTCCTCCACGCCGCGCGGCCGCGGCGGACGAGTGCGTGGCCGAAAAGCGCGCGCTGGCAGAGTCTGCCAGCTGCAGAAAGCGGTCAGCATTCTGCTTGGCCGAGGATTCGCACTGGCGCTACGTCGTGACGCGCCGCCACTCATGCGCCAAAGCGATAGCCTTGGGGATGTCCGGCCGGTGCGTGGCTGTGCCCTGTCTTGTCGGGTACTCAACAGCGCTGGCGGCGTGCGACGAGCCTGTGACGCGTCTGGCGGCGGCGCTGCAACTGCAGCTCCGGATTCGAAGGCAGGCAAAGCTTCCTTCGCCCGGTCACTTTCTCGTTCCCATGCTGCCCGAGGGCCGCGTCGTGGCAGGCGTGATCATTGGTTCGGCAACGAGATCGAGTTTTGTCGCTAAGTTACTGGTCCATAGTCCTTGCCGTGCCACGGGTGCCTATAACCAAGTTTAATTTGTGAAAAATTAACTGAAATTAAGAACTCTCAGCGTGCTGCCCGTGCTGGCGAGAAGACAGCAATGACGCGTCATTGCTGTCTGATACAGGATATTTATCGTGCGTGCTGTTGGGTGGGACCTCTCATACTGGACTGATAGGAGGCTGTACGGTAAGCCTCAGTACACTCCCATTCCCCCGCCACCGACCTTGGCCCATATATTCTAGTTCAGGGAACAAGGGGGAGGCGGACTGGTTGTACTATAGTAGGGCGGCGGTTGCCCCCTGCGCTAGCCGGGACGCAGGGCAAGGCCCCCGGACGGGAACACAAACCGTACAGAACTTTGCGATGGTGGAGGATGTCATGACGAAAACAAGCACACAGCGCAGAAGCAGTCTGGTTCGCATTGGTCGCGTCCGCTCGCTCGCCTGAGCCGAGTCTGCTTCCGCAGTACTTTTGCGTGCAGCGAGGAAGTGAGCGGGCCGCCGGTGACTGCCGCTCAGAGCGTCAGTCACAGGAAACCACTAGTGAGAGCGCATGACGTGCGAGCGGAGGAAACGAGTACGGGCGACGCGAGCGCCAATCCTCATTAGGGGTATATTATTAAAGTAAACAACTACACGGAGCGCGGGTGGCGGCCGTACTTTAAGTTAATGCGGAGATGGTTTCATGCGCGGCCGCGACGCTACACCACAGATAACCGTGTTGAACGGCGTTGCGAAGGCGCCTGAGACGAAAGCAAATTCCGTAGCTAGCGACGGATGTTGGGCTCAAGGCTTGTGTACACGGTTGCCATATTCGCAGCGCTGAGCACTGGGAAGACGCTATCAGTGACAGAGCCGGCCTGCCGCTGTCGCAGTGTGCGTTGGAACCTATAAAGTACATGGACGGTGCCTGCGATCCGGCAGTCTTGACCAGTGAAACGTGCCGGACGGCGGAAATCTCCAAGTCTGCTGAGTTAGCAGACAATTGGGCTCTTGCATCAGAGCGCGGCCGTGTTGTACAAGTTTCGAAGAAGCCCCCGCGACAGCGACTACTCCATGCCGTCGCCCGACCGCCCGAACTGTCCGACCCGCTGCGCACGCCAATATTTCTGGATGTCATAAACGGCGAGGATGTCGTGGGAAACCTTCAGTGGAAGTTGCACTTGCAAGTTGCTCTTGCACGGTAGCGTTTTTGTGGCCGGCGTTAAACGGCAACCACATTTACCACTACAAATTCATGGAGGATTGGATCACTTCGCAGCGTGCTGTATGCATGCTGCAAAGCTGTACAGCGATACATCGCTGTCCTCTGTGCTATGAGCACGCGCTCAGTCGCCAACAGATTCGCGTGCGCTCATGTCTGTGCTGTGCCCCACATCCGAGGTACGGCACCACTCGCGCGACGCGCTGTCGCCGCGCGAGAGCGTACAGTCACCATGCCGGGCAGGGTCGCGGGGCCGTCGCTTTTGTGTGGGAGCTGCGCAGGCTTGGGTAAGACGTGTCCTTGACGCCCCATACGTCGCTGCTGAGCCACGCAAGTCGCATGTAAATAGAATAAACTTATTTAAAGTTTAAATTAAAATGAACAACTCTGAGTGCTGCTGGCATTTGTGGCTGTGACCCCGCATGTTTCCAACCCCGGGTGGGTTCGTCGCTGCTGTCCGACTATCATTGATAGTCGGACAGCAGCGACGAACGCGTGCGGCGAGTTCCGCCTCTAGTTCGACATGATATGTCGAACTAGAGGCGGAATTCCTCTCGTCGGCAAGAAACGCGCTTCGCATGCGACCGGGTTATCAGTTCCTGCTACAGTCCGCAGCTGATTTGGAGGCGAACATTCCGCGACAGGTGCAGCCAAGCTCCGCCCGGCGGGGATCCCAGCAGGTTACAAAAACAATCTGTTCTCGTAGAGAAGCGGTGGTTGAAGCGGGGAGGTCTGGCCGTTTTTGTGTTTTATTTTAAATAAAAAACACCACCACTCTCGTCTCGTCGCCTTCCATCATGGCGCTGCAGCGCCCGACCCACGCACGCCTTGCGCCCGGCCACGTTGTGGTCTACTACGCCTTTATAGACCCGCGCGGCCATGCCCGCCTCGTCTGTGCGGCAGCCGCGCGGTCGCGCGACGCCTTCACGCAGCGCACCTCCGGAGCGCGTTTCGAATGCCTCCACGGCCGCAGTCCACACGCGCGCGCATTGCATGCGACGTATTGCGTCGCTCGGCAGTTCCTGCACTTCGCGCACCGCGTCCGGCAGGACTTGTGCTGTTCGAAACAGCGCGGGTACCGCGTCGCACAAGAACAGACCCGTGATAATTCACTTTGCAATTCACATCGGTGCATCGACCCTGTTGGTCGATGCGCTGACGTGTATTCCGCCCTCCCGCCACGGCCGTTTCCAAAAGTAACCCGGCCCGAGCGAAACATACTGTATATGGGACGGGCCAGCCGGGGCACTGATGCCATTATTTTCGGAAGTGCACACTGCCGAGATTTTTCCGTGTAATATGGCCTCTTTCTTACAGTTCTGTCCGAGTTGCTTTCAAAATGTATTTCATTTCCACCCCTCCGCCTTCGTCGTGGTGTTGTTAACTGTAACTCATTACAGTACATGCTGTACCCCCATCCGAGACGTGTCGGCATCATACTACGTACAGGTCCCCGAACGCACGGCCGGTTTGCAATAACCATCTTAAAAATGCATTACATATTTTGCTATACAGACCAATGCCAAATGACCCCCACCAACAGGTGTAATAAGTTACACGTACGCGCGCGCGTACGAACGCGTCAACAGGCGCCTCCACAGGCGACCACGTGTCTACGCGGCGCATCCGGATGAGGAGTACTCACTCCGCCGCGCGCCTCATTACAAGAAGCATGTCGGCCACGCCGCGCTTGCCGGCGCCCATGGCGCGACTGCACCCGCGCAGCACCAACTCTTCCGAGCATGGCAAGCCATCCACGCGCCGTCGTCCACGTCGTCCTGCGCTACCTCCACGAAGCCGAACCTGCGTCGCCCACTTCGTCCTTAGCCACCGAAACGCTACCCACGAGCCACGCCGATGACGCCCAACTGGCGGCGGCCCATGGCTTGCACCTGTTGCGCCGCATTGCGTCGAGATAGTACTCGGTGTGCTGCATGCGCCGGTGGTAGTCGTCCAGCTCCAGCCCGAGCGCGCGCGGGTGCGGGCCGTGGAGACGCAGCACGACGAATCGTGCCGCGTCTCCACGGCCCGCATATCGGCCTTCGAGTCCAGCGAGTTGCTTGCCTGCAGCCGCCGCCGCACCTCGCGCCGCGTCAGGTAGCTGCCGCACGCCTGGTCCCGCACCAACCGCTCCCGCGCCGACACCCACTTTAGGAACCAGTACAAAGCGCGCCGCGCGTCCCCGCCGCGCACCGACTTGCGCTTGGCCCACCGCGAACTTTTATGTCCGAGCCGTCGTACTCCTCGTCCGCCATGGGCGGGTCCATACTCGCCCCACTTGCGCACCGAGTCTTCGGCATCATATCTCCCGACGAACCGCGGCGCCGCATGACCCTGATGTGCAGCTCCGCGCCCACGGACGTCACCTGGCCTCGTCGGAGCTGCCTGCGGACTCGCCGCCCACACGCCCGCGCTCGCGTTCGACGAAACCTGCCGCGCACTCCGCGCCGCCGTGCCGCCCGCCAGCGGCGTCACCTGCTGAAACACGCCCGGCGCCGCGAACAGCACCAGCCCCTCCGCTGCGCGCCGCGCCGGAACTCTTCGACTACCCCGTCGCAGCGCGCCGCCCTGAAAGCACATACCAGCCCGCCGGGCATCCCTACGCCGTCACCTTCGCCGCCACCTTCGCCACCGCCGCGCCCGCGCGCTTCGTCGGCATCTTTCGCGCACTCCGCCCGGGCCCCGCCAACCGCGCCGTGCGCGCGCCTTCAGTCGTTACGATGCGACTGCTTCCAAAAGAAAGTAATTGAAATTTGTTTAAAATTAAACTGAAAATAAACAACTCGAACTCAGTTATTACAAGATTTACACCTTTCCGACCCCGGCACGAATCCGTGCCACGTGGCGCGTGCGTTTAGGTTTTATCCCCGTCGCCGCTCGCGCCGCGCTGAAGGGCAGCAGATACCTGTATCTACGGCCCGTCCACGCACAAGACCGAGACGGCCACGTCCAGGGCGTCGGCGTCGTCGTCGGCCGCTGACTCCGCGCCGGCCAACACGGAGTCCACGGCGTCGGCCAGACGCACAAGGCAAGTCGGCCACCACCACACGCCCGTCCTCGCCTGACGCGAGCAGCCGCCCGCGCGCATGCGCGCGGAGTGGCATGCATGCAACTACAAAACTGGCACCGGCCCGCCACTTGAGTGGCACTCCCACGTCCGCGAACGGGCGCCGCGGCGCGCCGCGGCGCGCCCGGCCAGCGCGAAAAGCCTCGCGCCGTCTGGACGCCGCGCCGCTAGCACGCGCCCGCTCATGGACACCGTCGCCTCGCGCAGCCGCGCGTCGCGGATCTCAGCCACGGCCAAGCAGCACATGGGCTGCGTGGCCGTGGCGGAGATCCGCGACTGCAGCCGTACCAGTGCCGCGTCCTCGG
>JAULBV010240258.1:0-12422 GCA_032358295.1 Pterothamnion heteromorphum | reverse complement strand
ACTAAAGTTTCCTTTTAATACAGACCATACCGGTCCGAGTAAACGAGCGGACCATCACTCTTCACCCAGAGGATCCTCGAGCCTTGTTTCAACTCTGTCCTGACACTGCAGCGGCGACAGCCGCCACACCGCGCGCCCCGCGCCCGCCCGCCGTCCTCGCCGCGCGCGGCGCCGTCTGTCCTTCACACGGCTCGCGGGATGCTAATATCTGAATAAAGTTTTGAAGTTGTAGCCTAGGTCGACCCGTCTTTCTATTGGTTAAAAGAACGCGGTGCGAAGCGGCGCCGGAGCCACTTGTCTCATCCAAAAATCACCTATTTCATGGGTCCAGAGAGCGTAGCGATCCTTACTTGTTGCGGTACTTTGCATCATCGCAGGGATTATTCGCGTATCGCGTGGCGCCAGCGTCTATTCTCGCACCGTGCTGCGTGATTATACGTGCAAATGATTTTGTGTACTCGCGCGCGAGTGTTTTATTACAACACCGCATATGCGCCTGTTCAACCAGCCGCAGAATTCCGTTTCGACTGCAAATACGCCCACAGAAGGTGAGGCATTGCGTGCGACGTATTCTACTCTTTGACTCAGTCGCGTTTTGACACACTGTGCGGTACCTTAGCAAAGACATCTTTCCTTCCTTTTCGCCACCATCCTACTTTCTTAAGTACACCAATATAGATTGAAACTAAAAGCTAGACTTCGACAACGACAATGTCTCCTGATCTGGATGAGCGTACCCATGTATCATTCCTGCAAGCGTTTGCGTGCTTCAACAGGTGGTACCACACCCACAAGCCCTTCAGATTGCGTGCTGCGGTAGCCTCAGGTCGCCTTCCTGTGAAGAATAGGCCGCCCCTGACTCAGCCCACGTTGTTGAACCAGCCGCAGCTTCCGTACACCCTCTTTACAGTACATTACTTTGCCGGCCACTGCGAACCAGTGAGGCCCTCAAGAACTGTGTAAATCGATTTCCCGCGTACTGAGTATTAACAGAAAGAACGGCCACCACTACTGAAGTACGGGCCCTCCAACTGGACTCCTATCAATTCACACAGAATTGATAGGAGTCCAGTTGGAGGGTCAATTGTCGAGTGATAGTTCAAACATTCGACTCCTGAGGTCTCCAACTGGACTTTTACCTTCTTGCCAGGTCCTAGTAGCCAATAAAAAGATGCTCCCTACCAGGCTGGCATTTTCAAATTCTCTCTAGTCGCTGTACTCGCCGAGGCGGCCTAGGCTGACTCGGACAGTGATGTTTATATTCTTCAGAGCCCGGGCGAAGACCGTTCATCCACTGCTCCGAGTCGTATAAAAGCCGCATCCCACAAGAAGAAATGCTTCTCACTCAACCCAGCCTCCACTTCGACCCACCCCATCCGCCCCACCCCCTTGCCCTACCCACTTCAGCCCTCATCCTCCGCCCCACTCACCCCCACCCACCCCACCCCGCTCCACCGGCCCCCTCCAACTCAACCCACCCGATCCCGATCCCGATCCACCCTCCCCATCCACTTCAACGCACTCCATCCACCCACCCGCCGCCGCATCCCCCCGATGAAACCATCATCATCATCAGTCCCACGCTTCACCCATGGCGAGCAGCAGTCCCGCAAGACCATAGTTCATCTGCTCATGGCTCTGCTGGCAACAGCTAAGACACAACAGGCGGACATTCGCCGGATGCATTCCGACATCAAATTGCTCCTGAAGCTGGAGGTACGCGGGAAACATGCACCTCCAGTCGCGACGCAGACCAGTGAGGCAAGTCCAATCCCTTCTCAACTCAATAATGTCCAAGAAGAGCGCCGAGACGAAGTAAGGCGCGGGGATATTCCAAGCGAAAAGGTTCTTGATCGAGGCTCAGATGGCCAAAGAAACCCGAAATGTTCGGACCAACTCGAAGTACCCCTTTGTCCACTTGAAAAGGTAGCTTTCGCAATAGCCACCACTTCAATTAATGAGTACAGGTTGTGCCCGTGTTGTTTCCCTATGCGCTTGGGCTTCGCACATTACATGAGAGTGCTCCGGGCTATCTACCAGCTTCGGCCGCCTATGAACGCCGAAGGCCCGAAATCTATTCTTCCTGTCTTGCCGATGCCCCCATGTGGCACAACCTTCCGAGACCTAGAGGTCAGCGGCTCAATGGGGAAGTGCAAACCCATATCATCGGAAAATGAGAAGGTCGCGCTGAAGAGGATCCTGCTTGAATCCTCGGTACGAACATTCCGTGGGGACGGGGCCGAAGCGAGCGCCACGGCTGTGCACAGGTTTATTCTGGCTGTTCGCGTGCTGGCGAAAAAAGAGGGTCTTTCTCAGTCGGCGACGGCAGATCTGGGAACGGCCCTACTGGTTGGACGAGCCGCGGGGATCGTTATGAGGGTCGGCCGTCACGCTCCGGCCAAGACGCTGGAACAATTGCATTATTGTTTGCTCTGTTACGTCGCTTCCCCTCCTCCACGGATGGTGCTTAGTGGAATCACAAGATGAAACGAGCAAGAGCGGTCTTCGATCCGAACGTACTTCTGGGCTGAGGCCTCTCAGTGAGAAGGCGGTGGTGTCGTGAGACCTATCAATGAGAAGGCGGTGGTGCCGATAAGGAGATTGGCGCAGAGCGAGCGAGCGAGCGAGCGAGCGATTAGTCGACGAGGTATCTTTCTTGCGTGACGATTTTTCCCATTGGGTTTTGCGTCGCGCGCATCGTAGCAGTACTTTTACTCTGGCTCTACCATAGCTGACATTCCTTCCAGTCCGCAGCAAAGTAAACCGGCTTGTGAAATGTACATAATGCTTCTTTACTTCCGGGTTGAACAAGTATGCTGAATGCACGCAGGCCGGCGCGGGCAGCGACGGCGCGACGGGCACGGCGCTGACGCGGCGGCCAAATACGTCGGCGTCGTCCCGCAGGTCGCGCACGCGGAACAGCAAGTCGTTCGGCGCGCGCTCGGAGCCGGTCCATATCGTGCGCACTTGCAAGCCTTCGGCGATGGCCAGATGCAGCAGTCGGGCGTCCGTGGGCGCGGCGTAGCACACGGAGACGGAGCGTGCACGCACGACGCGCGGGCTTCACGCGCAAAGTACGGCGAGGGGCGGGTCGTGCGTGGCGTGGCGCCCATGCAGGTCGGTGTAGCGCGCGCGCAGCGAGGTGAAAAGGTCGCGCGCCATGGCGCACCAGAACTGCGTGGGCTCGCGCGGGCGCAGCACCCGCGCGGATGTTCACAGCCGCGGCCAGTACCGGGAGGTGGGGCACGCGCAGATCGTCGCGGAACCAAACGAGTGTGACGCGCGCCCCGACCTTCGCGGCCGGGGCCGGGACCTTGGCCGGAGCATGCGCGTCGGCCGGGGGCGGCGGGGAAACGGCCGCGTGTGTGGCGGAGGAGGGGAGGGAGGCGGCGGCGGAGGTGCTAGAGGCGGCGGCCCGGTTTAGAGCGCCGCGCGGCTTGAGCGAGTCGCGCTGCGGCGGCGTGGACGGGACGAAGGCGGCCATGGAGGGGGAGGGGAGGCCCTGGGTTCTGGTCCGGATGGCGACTACAGTACCGAGTACGAGGCACACGTGGACATTAGTACGAGGTACACGTGAACACGGGCGAGCGTACACGGCTGATTGCCGGCCCGTTCGTTGCGGTGACCTCCCAACCGCCCCCCTTTTCGGCAAGACGAAGAGCGCTCCTGACGCCAACCATACAATCCACCCACTTCCACCTGCGTCTGCAACGATCCGACCGCCTGCCCCCCGCCTTTCCAATATATCTCCGCCTCCGCTTCGCCTCTGCATCTGCCTCCGCCTCCGCCCCCGCCCCGCAATGGCCATCCGAAAACTCCAGATCAAGATTGAGCTCACCCTAAAGAAGGTCGAGGAAGACGTCCACGTCTTCGAGCAGATCTGGGACAATGTCTACAGCGGCACAAAACCGCCCAGAAGGAAAAGTACGAGGGCAATTTGAAGAAGGAGACAAAGAAGCTCCAGTGCCTGCGCGATCAAATCAAGACATGGTAGGGTGACAGCTCTATCAAAGGCAAGAAAGAAGAGGACGCCAAAAGAAAGCTTCTAGAAGACAAGATTAAAAGTTCAAGGTCCGCTAGAAGGAAACAAAGGCCTTCCTAAACAAAGGCCTTCCTTCTAGCGGACCTTGAACTTTCAATCTTGTCTTCTAGAAGCTTTCTTTTGGCGTCCTCTTAGAGCTTTCTCCAAGGAGAGTCTCTCCCAAGATCGCACCGAATAAAAAAGCAAAGACCGCAGTTTGTATCTCGGTCGGCGACGTCATAGAAAAGTTAAGAGCAATGCAAGGAGATGGAGGCAGAGATCGAAAAGCTCAACTCCTGCAAGCGGAAAAAGCGCTCCAAAGAGAATCCTGGGTCACCCATCTCAAGCACAACATCGCACGTCACGAGCCCCACATGCGCGCTGTCTACAACGACGCCGTCACTCCCGCAGAGGCACAGGAACTCAAGGAATCCTTCGATTACTAAATCGACAGTAACGAGCTTCCAGACTTCTTCAAGGACGACGAGATGTACGATATGCTCAACTGAGGCTGTTCCAGCCCCATTGCCAGGGAAGAAGACACCCTCCAAGTACAACGACCGCGAAGATGAAGGCTAAAACCAAACAGCTGCACCACTACCCGCCCCGCCCCTAAGTAAGAAAGCTCCGGCGTCTCCACGGAACACCAAAGCCACCAAGGTCTAATGTACCGCCGCAGCATCCATCAAGACTCCCAATGCGTCAGATTCGCAATCTTGCGCCCAGTCGCCAAAGTATACGCGTTCCGACCGCTCTCTGACCTGCAAAGCACAATCTTCGCCACGCAACCCTTCCGCGGCCTCACGTTCTACACCACCGCCGGTCTCTCTGACCTACCCACCGGTCGTGTCACCAATACCGATCAACCCGCCACTCTTAGCTCTTTCGTCAAGGGCACCAGAATCTTGCCCAACCTTACAGTCACGCCGTTGAAACAGACCACTCAAAGCCGCATCGTGCCGCGGTTGAGAAAGCCGAACAGCCAAGTGCAATCCCGCCCCACTCCTCCAGGCTTACTTCCCAGCAGCGCATTCGCGGGGGCGCCCGCGGCGACAGCGCGTCACTGCAGCCACCCGAGCGCTGCAGGTCGCCCCGGCACACCGCCTTGCCAAAAATGGCGGTCCAGCGACATCGAAGCGACGCGCTCCATCTGACAAATACCCGCTGCGCCGACACGCCAGTCGAGCCCGCGTCGGCAGGCCCAGTCACGCGTCGCCACCCGCTCACCACACAGTCGTCGTGCTTCTGGCTCGCCACCCTCTTCTACTGTATCTTACGAGACCTTCGTCTTGCAAGACCTGTGCGTCCCGCGGTACGCGGCCATTGCGTGCGCGTTTGCCACGCCTTCAACCGGCGAGGATGACACGCCCGACCATTGTAAGTAAGATTTGCTGCGCAGGGGCCGTGTCCGGCAACCGCGCTCTCGCCGCGGCACCGCTTGCCGATCCGCTGCGTACTGACATGCATGCCGCCATGAAGCGTTTTGTCCCCGCCTGCGTGCGTTTTGCCCACAGAGAATGGCAGCGCCGTGCCCCTCCGGCCCGTTGCCCGGTGTTTCTCTTGCTCGTAACGGGCGGCGCAAACGCCCACTCCCCGTCGTTTACCGGCGCCTTCCGGGACCGCGCCGGCCGGCTATGTCGTTGCCCCACTTCCACGGTGTCTGGAGGCGTGGTGCAGTAACGAGCGGGCTAGAAGCTCCGAAATTCCCAGTAGCTCACCGCCATTGCCGCGCCTCCCGGTAAATGCAGAGGCCGCACCCGGTCCGCTCATTGCTTTGCTCCGCCCCGACGTCATCCCTGAAGCGTCACAACCCTGCTTCCAGCCAACGCTCTTGGTCGTAGGCGGCATCTGTGTGCTTCGCGTGCTTTCTTACGCTCCTTGTATTACACCCGTACTTTCTTTCTTACTCTCCGCCAAAGTTGCCACCCACTTGTCCTGCCGAGTCCCCTTGTCCGCCGTACCGCCCCCGCCGTCCCTGCATGACGTGGCCATCAAGGCCGTCGGCATACCCACGGACTCGGCGCTTCACTACGCCGGTTCAGCGACAACCGAGGCAACACGGACAGCCCCGGAACAGAAATCTGCATCGGAAGCGTTCTTCTGTGGCGGTAGCATGCGTCCGTAATGATGTGCATGACGGTCAGAAGCAGGCGGTCGTTGCGCCGTTCATGCCGTTGACCTCGGGCAGGACGAGTTGCGCCCGTGAGGAGCTAGTTGTTCAGGTGCAGCGCGGGGCCCTTCTCCGGCACGTCAACACAGCGACAAGCCCGACACGGTGACTTCGAGGGTGTGTCGAGGGCGTCACATGTCGAAACATAATTGAGCCGGCGGCAGGGATGAGAGCGTGCGGCGCAGAAGACGCACTCGGCTGAGACTGCGTCCGCCGGCTACATAACTTTTCGACATGGACTTGTCGTAGAGGAGATGTGGTCTCGTTTAAAAGGCCGCGCGACGTCTCGCAGCGCGTTTTCCACCGCTCGAAGAATTGACGCATGACTTCTAATCTACATGCAGTTTGTGGCCGCCGCGCTGCCCATCGCCGCCGTGCTTTCCATCACCACGTCACCACATCCCAAGGGGGAAGGAAAGAGCGTAGGGGATCCGTAGAGGTATCTAGTCATTTCAATAATCTCTCAAAGCGAAGAAGTCGGCAATCGATTATAGCAACGCGCCTTTCGTGTGAAAAAAAATGTACAGAGCACCTTTACCTGTACCTGTACCGTACAGGTATGCGAACAGTACAGATAGGCAAGTACAGTACCTGTACAGAGAGACAGAGAGACGCCGACGTGTGTGTAATTAGGGCAACGTCACCGCTCGGGCTATATCAGTGAGCCAAGAGAGCGTCAGTTCGATCGGATCATCAATCTCACGTCGGCCTCAATGAGACTCGCGCGTGGAGCGCCGATCTGTGATCTGTAGCGACTTCGTGCACACCCGTCCTAATTGGAAACGCCCCGCCGCTGGTCGCTAGACAATGCCATGTTTACACACATCCTCATACTTTTATTTTGTTTTCACGACGGCCGCGACTTGGTCCACGAGTACTGTCCAGCAAATGGAACAGAATTTCAAGCATGGAGCCAGCCAGGGGCCTTATATTTCCTGTTCTTCTTATAGAACGGAAGAGAGGTCCACACCGATCGGCTAACAGGTGCATGCACTGGAACGGTGTAGCAGTCTGTTCTAGTGTGGTGGATGTCAGTTCAGTGAGATGTACATGTACATGTAGCTGTATTAAACTCTGCTTTCTACATGTACTAATGAACTTCAAAGTCGAACGTATGATCGTTTAAACTCGTATTGAACGTTCAAATTTTACCGAAGAGAGGCGGATCCCATGCAACGTCTCCATCGCCACCTCCCTAACCAACAGAACAAATGTCACTTGACCTAGATTCTAAAATTACTTCTGTCTCCCATCCCCACAGCGACCCACTCGCTCACTGTAGAACGCCTCACAGTCTTAATGTGATGGTAAATAAGTCAATAAGTACAGCATAATACTGATTTTTGGACAATGGGATCTAAGAATGCTAGATCTTCGGCCTAGCCATTGTTTTCCTGGGGCATATTCAAAGTGACCAAAGCCACGTCAGAAATCTTAACTGATCTGTAGACGGTGTTAGATATACTAGAACGTGCCATGGAGCTCTGAAGAAAGTAAACCACATCGTACCCAAATGATACTTCTCTTCGACATCCTGTTGAGCGTCGTCGGGGTACCGGACTTCTGATTTTGTACACTACTTCAACATCTACACCTTCTCCAGCACACCAACTTGAACAAACCATCACCTTTCGACCTCTCTGCCGTTCTCAGCCATTTTATACAAGTCCATCCTATACCAGCGAATACCGTCCACGTTTTTACACATCGACACCAATGTCTCATAATACCCTCCACAATCCGAACAAGGAGGTCCGACGTGGTATGAAAATTGATGGAAAATACACCATTGATGATCTTCTAGGCTCAGGTTTCCACGGAAAAGTACATGCCGGAACGGGACCCGGGAACGTGTCCGTCGCCGTGAAAGTGGCTAGCGAGGACATGCCTAAACAGATGCTTAGCATGGAGAACGCCATCTACCGTGCCATTCACGCCTACGGAGAAAACGGGGTGGCCGCAGGCTTCCCGCGTGTCCTAGACTTCTACGAAGCCCCTGAAAATGCTCCCCCCGTGTTGGTAATGGAACGCGTTGGGGAGAATCTCCAACAGAAACTCAAGCGCACCTGGCGCTTCTCTCCGACCGCCTCACTGAGGATGGGACTATCCATGCTTGCGGCGCTGCGTAGAATGCATGACATTGGCATTGCCCACGGCGATGTCAAGCTCGAAAACTTCACCAACGGCCTTCCTACTAGCCAAGACTCGTCGTCGCTATTCCTCATTGATTTTGGGTCCTCGACGCGCTCCGGTGCCACGTCAAAAGACCTGAAGATTGTCCCGAAAGGAAAGGGGTGCGAAAAGGTAGATGACCTTATCATGATGATGCTCGCGATTTTCGGTCTTGGGAACCGCATGGGATATATGCCCGAAGAGGAAGCTTATAAGATTTTCCCAGAGGAGATGGAGATGGCCATGAAATACCTTCGATCCCTCCCGAATGACAAGGAATTGGAGCATTATGTTGTGAGGTTTATGCTCGAGCGTGCACTGGACCATTTCAAGAAGCGGAAAACTTCCAAGCTTCGGAAATGCAGGACAGTATAACTTCGGTAACGCGGAGTCCCAACAACACAAGAATGAAGCCTCTTTACGTATGAAAAATGTTGGTCGACAATAAACTGTGACCTGAACATAAACAAAACTAGATAATTGCACGCATATGCAGTGGTTCTCTGGATGAGAGTACACGTGCACTCGCGCTGCGAGTTTGGTAACTAAAGAACGTATTATGATAGAAGCACAAAACACCAGAGTTACATGTAGTGCATGTGCGTGATCATGCATGTGGGGTCATAACGATCAGGAGCGGGAGCGTACTAGATGCGCTCTGCGCGCTCTCCCGGCGCCGTCAAGATATCCCTTCAGCAGCACATCAGCTGTATACTCTGGTCAAGCATTGCAGAGGCCGTTCTGGCGCGAACTCCAACGGTGGATGTGGCACCACATCATACATTAGTTTAAGAGACTACGTTTACTGTTGGGTACCGCTACTTTGAACTTGAATTAAATCATCATTCTCTTAACAGCGGTTGGTGTCCTGTGGAAATAGCGTCA
Source organism: Pterothamnion heteromorphum (assembly GCA_032358295.1). Lineage (NCBI taxonomy): Eukaryota > Rhodophyta > Florideophyceae > Ceramiales > Ceramiaceae > Pterothamnion > Pterothamnion heteromorphum. The sequence goes on along the minus strand of JAULBV010240258.1, from coordinate 3,174 downwards.
CACTAATGGTCTATTAAGTGGTTAAATGGTATAGAGATAGACGGGACACCGCTCCAGTTAAACGGTCTAATGGTATAATTGTCTACATTTTCTTTCGCCACTTTGAAAATGAATAAAATCACCATTCTGGTTCAGCTGCACCCGACGAAACCCTTACGGTGGCTGAGAAGCAAGCAGCTCGAATCGAATCCCGCTCAGGACACTCCCTTGGCGCGGGCAAGATATCCCTATAGCAGCGCATCATTTTTGTACTGTGGTCGAGCTTTGCCGAGGCCATTCTGGGCGTTCGCCAACTGTGGATGTAGCAACACCAAGACGTTGGTATACTAGTCTACGTTTACTGCTGGACACCACAAATTTGATCTTGAATACAATCGCCATCGATCCCCGGCGCCGGTCTACTGGCAACAAGAGCTGTGGAATGATGAGCCCCGCCCTTCGGAGCACGATTCTGTCACTGTACATCGTCGAGAAAATTATACCTCGCTCCTCGTTACCGGGTGCATCATCCTATGTCGCTGCACACCCATCATCCTCAATTCACGTGCACTCTACACATTTTTCTATCATGTTAAGATGTTACCTGGACCTTCCAGTCTACACAGGCTCGCAGCCACCCCCACCAGCTCCTTGGAATCCCTGCGAGAGGCCCACCGCGCACGACATCACGACCAGAAGCCCCTACTGCACTCGAAGCATCAACCATGCAACTATATTCCTAGCAGGTGCAACCGAGGCAGCCTGATCACGCTCATCAGAGTTCCCCGCCAGTCTCTCCAAGTGCCACCATCTGTACCACTACCTGTGCTTGATTGGCACTTTATCCCGCTAGCGTACAATACGCTAGGTGCACCATTAACACAGACCGAAACATTAGTACGGAAGCATGCCGTTCAGATGGCTTTTGCTCTACTTGCTCCCTCGAGGCTGTCCGGACTAGTATAAAACAACTCACCAGCTACTCGCTCTGGTCTAGTACTGCGGAAACGATTAATGTTCGAAATTTGGCTTTCGACGTAGACCCCACCCGACACTGATATAATTTCTACGTTTACCGTTGGTCGCCACTCCTTTGAATGTTCGATAAAGTTTCTCTTCTTAGAAATATGATCGTGACTGGAGAGCCCCGTGGATTCCCGTCCACAGGCTTTTCATGGCCAAAGCGTTGGTCTAGTCAATGGGGGAATCGCACAATCGAATTCTTCAGGTAGAATGAAATGTGGAAGGTTGGCGTGCGTAAGATCCTGGCGCAAAAAGAATACGCTTTGAAAGCCGGCGGGGTTCGTTCTGTGACTTTCATGTGGATCACGTGACTAGGGAGAGCGGGAAAAGCGATGCTGACAAGCCCGCAAAGTAGGCGAGAACTCATAAATAGCTAAGCGTAGAGGCGGAATGGCTACTCCGGAGAACGAGCAGAAAAGTCGGACGGAAGCAACGAAGCCAGAAGACCGTCTGATGAAAAACTAAATAGCTCCGCGAAACGCTCCCGTGCTGGCCCGCGCCATGCCGACCGTGTCTTCCACGTCGTTCACCGCGAGCCCACGACCGGCGCCCTTGGCCGTGCCGACCCGCAGCTCCGGCAACATCGCCATGTGCGAGATCCCGCAAGGATTCTCGGCGTTCTCCGAGCAGTTTATCTGGCGCGCGGCTGAATAAACTCCACTGGAGCAGTTCGGGTCCGGTAGCAGTAGAGCTCTCCGTGCACCCAAGGCCTCTTCATAACAGTGGATGCGCAGCCGATAGTCCAGAAGGATCGCCAGGGAGAAACGAGTGGGATAGTACCTTCCAGCAAAGGCTCAGACTGGATGCCTTCCAGCCCATTTGCAGACGTGGTCAATTACTACAGCTGTCTATCGAGCTGTAAGAAACACACGTGTTCACGTGTATAGTGTTTGAGCCTACTTGATCCGTGCCCCACTTGTGCTGCTGAATGGGTACAATATCGCCACACCGCTCACCACTGTCAACCGGCACCGATTTTTATTCATCTCCGCCCGATACCTCCAAACCCAGCCCATTTCTGCACCCAACCATCTTCACCACACTCGTCCGCCCACCAAGGCGCCCATTGAGCATCCGCTCTACCCGCAAGCCCCATCCGCCATGAGCATCCGCGACGCCAAGCCCGTTGTCCAGCAACGCCTCGCCTCCCGAGTGCCTCGCCTGCCCGCCGCCCAGTCGACCGCGCCCGTGCGCGCCGTGCATGACACGACGCCGCGACGCCGGGTCTCCAAGCGTGACATTCTGCGCATCCTGGCCATGGGCTGCTACCTTCCGTCGCGCATCAAGCGCGCCTGCGCCCGCACAGCGCATGCCAATGACGCCGAAGACGCGTGGTCGGACGCTGCGTACAACTCTGCGCAGACCATGTACACAGGCTACAGCTCGCGGCGAACGCAACAGAGACCAACTGTGAGCCTCCCAGTCCAGGGCCGGTACGGGACGGTGTCCGAAGCGGGGCCATCCACGCTGGGCAGCGGATCGGCTTGCGACAGCGAGATGCAAATCGGCGGAGCCTCCACACCGGACGGGTCTCTCGGGTATGAGAGTGGCCCCACCACGCGTGGCACGTCGCTGGAGGAGGACTTTCATGGCTACCAGGAAGTCTTGACACCGCCAAACGGGCGAGGCTTGGGTGTGGTGCGCGGGGGGATAACGGAGTTCGACGACGGCGTCTCCGAGTCATCCTTGGACGTTACGCACTTGCTCGCCACGCAGTGTTATGCATCTTTCTGTGGTCAGTAGGCGTGCTCCGAGCGCAAGGAGCCCAGTGGCTCAGGGAAACATGTTCGTAGAGAGGTTTAGAAAGTATAGCGTCTTGTACATAAGCTCACTCCGACCACCCTATACAAGTTCTCATTTCGTGTTTCCTATTCACCTTTAAACTGCAATAGGTATGAACTCAGCGTTCTAGACCAAGTTCAATTGTTTCCCACTGCGTACATGAGTACCTCCTTTTCGAATTAGTCCAAGATGGTGCCGCTGGAATGCACTGGTGCATTCCTTTTTCGAGATACGCCTCTCAGTTGTTTCCTTCTCTCACGTGCTTCTCAAGCAAACGGACAGACAAAGCTTGAAGTCAAATTTCTTTTCCGTATACACAGTCCCTGAATGAACGAAACGAATTTGTGTTTTCTGAAGGCTCTATCTCCTCCTTCATCCATACTTCATGAC
>JAULBV010240147.1:0-12426 GCA_032358295.1 Pterothamnion heteromorphum | reverse complement strand
CTTCTTGCGTCTTTCGCATGAGGGCCATCCACTTCAGCGGACGGCATGTAGTGCAGTAACGACACAATCTTCTGCAGCTTCTGCGGGAGTAGAAACACGTCGTTTTCTGTAGCAGAGTATTCACTCAAGAACGTCGGCACGGAGCATAACAAGAGGCACAACTTCGTTGACATTGTGACACTTCGAATGCCAACGACGTTCCCATCATAATGAGACACGAACTTTCCTTGAGTAGGTAGACCATTCGCGGCCGCGTCTGTGATAATTCGAAGTTCAGCGAAACGCCTCTTCGAGCTTGTTCCCAGTTGGTCGAAGCATACCTGTAGGACATTACCAATGAGACCACTTATCAAGTGGTCCGGAGCTGCGGCCGCACTCAGCGTAGAGTCAAATCCCACCGGCACGACGGGATCCCCATTACACAGTTGTTCTCGCCCTCCATCTCGGCCGAGATCACGAGCAAGTTTCACCAGTGGAAGATCGTCTGCCTTCCCAACCGAAGCGGTCGCGTAGCCCATTTGACGCAAGAGGTGATCATCGTTCAGATTTTGGCGCACCGCGTTCCTTCGCTCGTCAAATCTCATCGCTCCAAGTCTTCTGCTGTGGACGGCAGTTGAGTACAGCCGAGATCCCGTCCGGGCTGTTGGGTTGTCCCTGAATGAGCAAAACGTACAAAAAGCCCTTGCGTTATGACCTCTGACATCCGTTGTACTCGTTACAGCTGGATAGTCGCCGAAAAAACCAACGGTATCCAGGAAGAGTCGAGCCGGCCGGCCATGTGCATCTGTGGCTGGAAAGCCAACCTTCGCACCAGTGACGAGGTCTTCCCGTATCAACTCCATGATTTCGTTCGTTGATTGTCCGTCCGGAGCCAGTGATAGTACCCGCGTAGCATATGTGGATCGTCGGTTATGCAGCGATTGTCCCAATGGGAGCATGTAGCACCCGCCTACCGATCTCGTATCGGCTAATGACTTATGTTGCTTAAACCCATCCGCGTAGATGGCGAGACGGTAGATGAAGTACTGCATGCCGGACGGCAAAGTTCCTTGATTCTGAACTCTTGTTCTCGTGAAGCAAGGCAGGGATCTTCGACCCTGGCGCCACAAGGGCAGGCCTTGTACAGTTGTTCTCGCGATGACCTTTGCGTAACTGCAATTCTTTGCAGTCTTACCTTGAGCGAGTGAAACCCAGTAGAGCTGTTCAGCTGGCCCTCCTCTTGCGTACGTGACAGCGGAACCAACAAACACGCATACGTCATGGTTTGGAATGAAGCAATCCGGCCGGATGAAAACGACGACGTCACCTGGAAATAACGATAGCTCATCCACACATAACGTTTCCCTCATTGTCGTCTGTGCACTTATTTCCGTGCGTGCGGCCGGCGCATTCTTCTTGTCATTCACTTCTTTCGCACGACCCGCCGTCATCGACAAACACGGCCGTGTCAGCAGAGCTTCATGTACCGCCTTCTCCTTACTTGATAGTTTCTCTGCCCCGGTCATAGTCAGGCCGGCCCCCATTGCCTCATTCCCGACACACCACATGCTGCCAATTACACCGTCAACTAGAGCCTCTTCAATAGCGGCCGCTGGAGAAACACTGTTCCCGGTCATCCAGTACGCAACCACACGCTCTGCGGCACTCCCAACCGGACGAGCGCGGCATCGAAACCGGACGTTGTCCCCATACTCACAGGGTGACACGGCATCATCGTACTCTGCCCACATGGTGAGTTGTGCACCAAGTGCAATACTCCTGTGCGCAATGATCGGACTTGCCTCCAGCGAAAACACGTCCGACCGGGAATTCTCAGCGCGTTCGAATACGTCAGCAAAGAATGGATAAGTCAGAAGGTCCACCTTCGCCCAGTCAGACGGAAGTACCAAACGAACGCAGTCACGGACGTGTTTTCGATGACCTGTTCTCGTTTTGATGACGTTCGTCTCTGTGCACGGCCGTGGAATTTCAGTTAGAGCGCGGATGGAGCTTCGCGGAAAGCAATGTGAGATCAACTCTGCCCACTGCGTTGTACGCACAGTCTTGTATGTCCGTAGCTTGATCCGGTTGTTTGCTGTTTGTAAAGCCTGTGCAAAGAAGTAGTACTGCTCCGCTGTGAGGTTACGCCGGCCGGCAAAGCATACATTGGACAGCATCCTATCCCATGTCACGAAACGACCAATTCTCTTCTCCAGATCTGCAACGGATGGACTTTCTTCATTCGGATCATCTTCTCCTCCTTCTTCTCTTCCCAATTCAAGTTGTTTCGAACTCGCGTGCACTTCCAGGCCTGGCAGTATCTCGTCCTGCTCGAACGGAACAGAAACAAATTGTGCTGTCTGGGCGTTATCGGTTTCGGAGTCCTCTGACCCATTCTTGTCGTCTGCGCCATGCAGCGAAAGTCGTTCGTGGTCATCCCCGGCCGGTTGTTCCACATGTGACGAATGTGGCGACGTTTCTTCCTTTGACGGTTTCTCGGTATCCGGCGAAGGAACAGCACGCTCCTCTCCCTCCGGGACACCGGCGTGTGACGAAAGCACTTGAATTTCATTCCCGGCCGGGTCCGCCGTAGGTGAAGGAGAAAGAGTTGACTGCTTCTCCTTCAGGAACTGGTAAGCACGATTCATAATTTTGTCCTTCATATCCACTGTCGACGCGCTTGGATACCTGCATCGACGAACTTTCGTCTTTTGGGTCATGGCATGCATTCCACTTTGGCCGTCTCCCGTTTTCCGTTTGCGTCCGTTGCCCATGCCGAGTGGATATTATCTCGGGCGTAGTTCACCAGACCTGTTCGAACACAGCCCTTTGCGATAGGACAGTACGGAAACGTTGGGTGGTCCGAACACTTATGAGTCACGGCCGTGAAGTATCCTCAGTCAGGATCTTGCAGCTGTGCAAACGGCGATCGCTTCCTTGGGTCGTGGGTGTGAAAGCGATGTCGACGAAAGTAGCGACGGATTTTGGGATGTCGTTAGTCACTTCGTTGTTCAAATATCGGCCGAGATTCATACCACGCCAGGATTTCCTCGGAGTGCTTGCTTGAGAACCGCTAGACTGTGCGAGCAGCAGACGTACTTCTACACTGATGACGTAGTGCACGGAGCACTGGACTGTGAAACGTCTTGGGTGGTCGCACTTGCCCTTCTACTAGCCTCCCGTCCGGGTGGTGCAACTTGCAAATTTCCCTTCCTCTTGTCCGGGTGACCAGGCCCACGTCTAGTGCCGCCTGGTTAGTGGTGGCAGGCGCGGGCGCTTAATTGATTGTCGGTCGAGTGTCGCCGTGGTGGTGGCAGGCGCGGCGCGGGCTGCAGTGTACCTCCTCGTCGACGTTGGTGGCAGGCGCGGCTGAAGACTTTCTCTTCTTGTCACGGCGGGCGGTTTCTGACTGGCGTGCGTGAAGAATTGCAGGTGTGACGGCAAGAAGAACTTGACTGTGCCTGCACCTGGGGGAGGTTTCACTACCTGTTATCCTCGTATCCAGTCCTGGTGGTGTACGTTGCGGATCTTCTTTTCTCCCGTCCGGGTGAGCAGTCGTACGATGAATGTCGCCTCGTTGACGGAGCGAGGCGCGGGTGCTTACTTGTTCGTTGAGTACCGCTTTGGTGGTGGAAGACGCGGCGCGGGTTACAGGTCGATGGCCGTGTGAGGTGCCAGGTTTGGCTGAAGACTTGCTCGTCGAGTACCGGCTGGGTGGGGCAGATACTGGCATGTGACCACTTGGTGGTCGGCGTGTTGGCGTTCGTGACGCGGCTGCGTATGTCCTTGTCGATTCCCGGCTGGGTGGTGGCAGGTGCCGGGCGGATGCGTAGTTGCTGATCGATGCCGGCTGGGTGGTGCAAGCAAGGCGGCAATTTGTCTTTCGTGATGGATACGCGTCTCCGCACTTGCTGGCTGCGCACTTGCTGATAAAGACGCAGATGGGAGATTCGAATTAGGTGGAGGAGAGCAGGCCTTGACGAATCCTATTCGGATGCGGCAAGCAGAAGCGGGTGAATGCTGTCTTCCTGATCCGGCTGACTGGTTGCAGAAGAGATCCTCCTTCGGTCCCGTCCGGGCGCGTACGACGGAAAAGCCGGGCGGATTCAGAAGAAGGGAAGGAAAGAGGAAGGAAGGGGCGGCGGAAGACGACACGGACGTAAGGTTCGGAATGGGGGAACGCAGGCGTCTGGGAGTTAGATCGAATGTTCGAATTGGACATCTTCGTTGCCCAACTTGCGCGGAAAAGACGCGTACAAATCTGATACGAACTGATAGTACACGTTGTACAACTGGTTGGGCCGGACTAAATGGAAATGACGTGTTTCAATTTCTACGCGCATTTCGGAGCACGGAAAATCGGCGGGAGGATATACAAGGCCGAGTACGGGCAACACGAAAAGGCGGAATCAGATGCGGAATGAGCGTACTTTGCGCGTTTGGACGCACTGCATGGCCGTGCGGATTGGTGTTCAGGATACTTTTACTTCAGTCCTGTTCAGGGACGGCAGTGCAGTTGTCTGCATTTTCTATCTTCAATGGAATGATAGGGGGGAAGACCAGGTGATGTCAATGATAGTATAGTATATATCAGGACAACTATAGTTGTCCTGACAGGAAGAAAAAAGAGCAGTGAACGTTGGCAGGCGTTGCAAGCCCGTACAGTAAGCAGCATGGTGTTCAGCTCGAACATCAAGCAACCGCATGTTGGGAATTTGAAGTATCAATGTAAAGAGTTTAGAGCGACGTTTCGTGCGGGAAGTTCCCGGACGGGTCGCATGTAACGCCTTCAAGGCGTTACATGTGACCCGTCCGGGATCATGGCATTGCTTTGAACCAAATTGAATCGTAAGGACTGATTAATTACCACATCCAGGTGGAGAACGATAAGTTCGAGGAGTATATCAGCAGTGTTGCACTGGACTGTGAATAGATCACATGACATGTGATGCTCTTGAACAAAAAAAAATCGTGAGAATGATCGATCATTCTCACAAGCCTGGCCAGGTTCTGGATATCCGAAATTGGGGCCCCGGTCGGGAGGGTTTAAGCGCGTAGAGCTAAGCTTGATGTGACACAAGCTTCAAGATAAACTTTCCCCCAAATAACCTGATATTGAGTTAAAAGAGTTTGGTACCGGCCGAAAAGATATGAATGAGGCCGGGATAGGGCAACTAAACATGTGGAAAATTTGGTCCTGGTCTGTACGAGTTGTGGTGATTGAATTCGGTAAAGTCAGGTTCTGCTCACCGGCCGGTATTAGAACTGCTTACTTATAGTACAGGTCGCACGGAAGTAAGATGGGTTGGAGACGTAGACAACGACGTCTGAAACACTAAACGTTTTCTGCATTTGTTACAAATGATAAGGTCCTGGTGATGAGCCCGGTCGGGTTAGTATGGTTTAGTACGCAATAACCTCCGACACTGTCAAATTCTGTTGCGTAACTTGCGACGGATGTGGTTATGGACATGAAACCGGCCGGGTTCGGGCTCGTACGGGTTTAATAGAAGTATGCAGCCATCATGTTGATTGCAATGAAAGAATCGCTGTTCCCATTACTATTGATAGTCAGAGCGACGTGTACATTTATTCCCAGTTAGGAATGCGTACGAAGAAGTTCTGGACCAAGAGCGTTAACAGTTGTATGTAGAGAGCAAACGGCCGTATATATTACAAGATGAAGTGCGAGGTACTGTGTATTTATTCCGTCCGGTGCGATACGCCGCCATAAGCATACATTTCCCACGGGATGCCCGGCCGGGTCTGATGCATCTGACCCGGCCGGGCTGAATACCTCTGAGTCGGTTTTAAGACGCGTCTTCTTGTACTGGTATCTCCCCGCGGGGAGATAGCAGGGCGGTGATTGTATAGAGCATAACGTGAGAGAGAGAGAATCTAATAATGGAAGTGGATAGGGAGCATAATGTGGAATACGGGCAATATGGGGGTTGGTATCGGAAGGGAACTTATATTTAATGCATGTACAGTGCTCAAACAGGGCTTACGTATTCATGTATAAGTGTATTATCAGGCTTTTGGTGAACTCTGTTGGCAACAGCCAGTAATGGCGCCGAGTATTGGGCCCAATTATACATATCTACACCCGTATCAGATTAGCAGTATGTTTTAGGTGTATTTTCATCACTTGTACTGTAAACAGTGTCGCGGCGAAGTTTGCCAATGGAAACCCGAGCGCTGTCTGTAAAGACAGCAATGCACATAAATGTGCATACACCAATGCTGGGAGAACATTCGAGGCGATCTGATTGAAAATGGTACGTGTCACGGTGCCCATAACTGTAATGCGCCCACTTTCAGCACTGTAATAAGCACAACAAGCACCTCAACATTTTCTGCCACCCCCCGCCCCGCACCCTCTCCTCCGCCCGTATCCCCACCGCTCACCACCCACCTCTGCCAACTCTCAACTCTTCCCGCCCATCTCAACAAGAACCCGTCGCTTTTCGTCCCAGTTTCTTCCTCCCCTTCTTTCCTACCACGACCGCTCAGGCGATCCTTGTGATCCACGTTGCGCCCGCCCTCGTTTCGTCCCGCGACACCTCCCCCAATCCACCGTGCACCCGCGTCGTGTTGCGATCGCCACTGCGCCCGGAGCCGCCTTCCGATCACACTTCATACGGCCTTGTCTTCGTCATGGCGAAAACACCTCAACTTGACAAGTCTCAAGGCAGGGATCAAGGCAGGGTTACAGCCCAGTCGGGGTGCTGCGCTCCCGCACCTGCTCAAGAGAACGTTGCGCCGGCCGGCTCTGACAAGGTGAAGTCAAGTGCCCCAAAGCCAGCACCATCAACGTCTTCCATGGTTTCAAGAACCACAACTGCGGCCGCGCTCGCTGCACTTCCGCGAATCCCCCGACGAAGTACGTCTTCCACTTCGACGATGGCGATCTCGTGCCACCTCCGCTCCAAGCCGATAAGTGAAGCCACGCAGCCCGCTCATGTCACGCTCCCACGAACGGTCCCACAATCACCGGGCCCAGGTGCTTCGCATTCTGCCACAGTGCCACCTGAACTGCCAGTCATGCCATCCTATGCGGCCGCACAGCAAACTGGCGCGCCCGGGGATCGATCCGATCCTTCCGCTGTTCCGACAACTGGTCAGGCGGCTGAGGTACCCTCCGTTGGTGCTGCTCCAACCAATCCGGCTGGTCGCGCTGAAGTACAGCTGCGCTCTGCCGTCGCGTCTGGCCCTCCGCGCGCGGCCCGCTTACGAGCAATGCCGTTCAATCCGGCCGGTGTTGCAGCCCGATACCTACCCCCGCGGCCGGACCATGCTCTACAAGACCAAGTCCAGCCGCCCGCACGTCATGTTGTGCAGGCGTCCGCCTCCTTGTCGCATCCTGCGCCTGCTGCTGTCGAGGAAGGTCAACAGGCAGCCGTGCCCGCCGCTGGTCAAGATTTGCAGGCTATCGCGCCCGAAGCCGGCCAAGATGTACAAGCCGCCGCGCTCGCCGCTACCGAAGATCTTCAGGCCACCGCGCCCGCCGTTTCTGAACATCTTCAGGCCGCAGGGCCCGCCGCCACTCAAGACGTCCAGGCCGCCTCGCCCGCCGCTGCAGGACAAGGTGAACAGGCCGCCGCGCCCTCCCCTACTCAAGATCTGCTGACCACAGCGGCCGCTGCTACTCAAGATCCGCAGGCTGCCGTTCCCGCTGCTCCTGGACAAGGTGTACTGGCCGCCGCGCCCTCCGCTGTTGAAGATCTGCAGGCCGCAGCGGTCACCGCCACTCAAGATCTGCAGGCCGCCGTGCCCGCCGCTCCTGGACAAGGTGTACAGGCCGCAGGGCCCGCCGCTACTCAAGATCTGCATGCCACCGAGCCCGCCGCGACTCAGGATCAGCAGGCCGCGGCGCCCGCCGCTGCTGGACCGCAGCACGCGACACAAACCGCGCGGCTGGCAACAACGCATGTTGTGGGCCGCCGCCCCAGTACCGAACCTGTACTCCGCATGCCGGACGTCGTGCGCCGCAATGTCTTTGCACATTACCCTTCGCTACACCTCACGGAAGGGCATCGGTCAGAGCCGTTTAGGACTACGGATTCTCATCGCCTGACAGGCAACCACTCCTGGCCAAGACACCCGGCCGGTTCGCTATCATTTTCGACATTAGTTCGTGATGAGCCACATCCCCGTCCGGATATGCATCGCTTTCGTTTCATGTACGACCATGCTGGTCAGGCACGGGCTTTGGAAGCGTGGGACAGGTTCAACTACGCCCACCACTGGTTCCGCATACCGCAGTCGATTCGTGTTGACCGTACTTTCGCCCGTGACGAACTTGAGGTCATCTATATCGACCACATGGATCGCTTCCTTGGACGAGCGGCCGCAACCGGAATGGATATTGATATCTACGTTCTACCGCTGGTTACCGTCGGGGATTCGTTACTAAGTCGATGGTGGCAGAGATTCAATCACCTTCCGGACTTAACTACCGAGGCAGTGTGGCGGTTTGAACATGGGCTGCTTCTCCCAGCAGATGCTCCGGATTATGCACTCAATCCGAACATGCGCAAGGAGTTCGAACGTCTGTATCCAGCCACACCCAACTGGTTAACGGAGTACTACTTCCCGGCCGGGGTTCCCGTACCAACGCCGCCTTCCGTTTTCTACTACCATCTAGAGATGCGTGCTGCAGTCCATCCTCTTGACAAGCAGATGTGGGAATCAGTCGTTCAGCTGGAGTTCGCTGCACTGTTCTTGTCCTCTTGGTGGCACGAGTCGGCTCGCGGGCAGCGCGCTTTCATCCTCCCGTCCGGGACAGTTGAATGGTTGGAATCTCTACTTGGAACCATAGCCATCGATCCGGATACGCGTCACGGACGACATGGTCAAACAACAGTGCCTCACATCATAAGTGCGATGCACAGAGCAAGGGAATCCCGGCCGGAAGATCGCAACGTGTTGCTCTTTCCCGGAACCAATCTGCACCCGAGTGAGTTCGTGTGGGCCTCACATTCCACTGGGATACACAACTTACACGAAGTCGGTGGTCGGCGTTTTGAGCGAGGCCGAATGCACGGCGGCCGCATGTACGAGGTTGGCGTCCACCTCGACGACAATGGCTACACTCCGAGACCGAACAGGCGCCGCCCCCCTCCGACTCCAGTTGACTTTGACCGGCCGGAACAACGCCGAAGGACTGCGTACGAGACGGAAAGGGATGCCATGTACGACGACCAGCCCCGGCCATTGCAGAGGGGTCACTCACCGCCGAGGTCGCCAAGGTACGATCCTCCAGCGACGAGGATGCAGAGGTTTGAGTCACCTCCTAGAACCCCGCGACACACCCCTCACCACTACGGTGCACCGTCCGGTTATATGCGTTCACCCGATCGCGTTAACGAAAGACGCGCTGGTGCAGGTATTGAGAGAGGCACAGGGCTCGGTCGGGATGAGCTAACAGTGGAGGAGTTCCGCGAGCGATTTGGAGAGCCCACAGAAGAAGATCTACGTCACGCGAGAATGGCCTCGACCGAAGAGGTACAGCAGAGGTCAGAGCTCCAGGCTCGGCGGTCGCGGCCGCGTATTGTACTGTACCCGAAACAGCGGCCATCGGACAGGTAGAAGATGTTGCTGTCGTACGTGAACTTTGGTATCTTGCCAGAGGCGGTCTGCGCGTATGATGTAGTCAGAGAACAGAGTGGAGCGGTGTCGCATGTTGGAGTTCGAACGATGTAAAGAGAATGTTCATGGCTTTACCTTCGCTGCTGACTAGCCGGAAGACAGAACTTCGAAGGCTGGACGAACGCAATGAGTGAGGATAGCTACTCGTGCTAGCACGCGGGCTGGAGCACAATGGCACGAGTGGCCACTACTTCACTGGGCAGGAAGGCCAGCGCGTGAGCGCATGAGTGCCGACTTCGGGTATAGCACATGTCGTTGTGGAGCCTGAACCTGCGGTAGCGTACGTGCAGAGTGCGGCCGCACTGCTCTGAACACGGACTGCGCCCTCAGTACGCTCCATGGCTATATCACAGACAGCGACCTCAGCGTGAGCGGCGGCACTGTGCAGGTGCATCCATGACGACGAATAGCAGACTCCTCATGCTGGGCAGAACCGTACGGTCTGCTGCATTGGATGATTCGGAGCACATGGGCACTTGGTTCAGGACGACGGCAGGCGTTGCAAGTCTGAAGGAGGCTGGCTGGAATGAAATGGCGTGAACCGCCGCTTCGACACAACCAGAAGCGTGAGCACCCCACACCCAGGACGACGGCATCAGTGAACGCGAACATGAACGAGCGCGAACAGAACTAGCTCCGGATAGATGAACGCCGTGAACGCAGCCAAAGAAAGCTGAGCAAAGGAGCCGAACCCAGGGCCGTATGCGAACGAGAGGGAGAGTGCGCTTCGTACGTCGTGGACCCAGGCACAGGGAACTCACCACAGACGCCAATGCGCCTGATGCAGCGCTGGCGGCGCACCTGGCGCTCTTCAGTGATCAATACCACGGGAAGCCGCTTGCGCATAAAGTGCTGATGTTCCCGTACTTACCGGGGCGTGGTTGCCTTTGCGAGGTCGGAGAGAGGCACCTCAAAGTTGACGTAGAGGTTGCGAAGCAATGGTGTGGACGCGTGCCTTGCTGGGCCGGCGAAGTGGGCCGACGGGACGGAAATTGCAAGTTGAGGGGAGACCTGAACCGGCCACATAATATTTATTATAAAATAAGAATTCCGAGGTGATGTTATGCACTGTAAACATATATTTATTACAGGCCACGTGTCTTCAACGAGCGGAGGTTTTCATGTTCGCCCTCCTCTCTTCGAGATATTGTTCCCACCCGTACTCCTTCTCCTCTACTGCTTCATCCCTCCGCGTCTTCATCCTCCAGCCCGTCTCCTGTGCATTGTACCACGACGCCCGCGAAAGACGCAACTGCCGGCCGGCATGGTGAGCCGAAGCATGGGTTGCCAAACCATCGGTCTTGAACGTCGCCAATCGGATTGAGGTCGATGTGTTTTCATCGCTTCTTCTGTTTCGTCCCCTTCCAAATTTTGCATCGTCGCTGCTGATAGGACTGCAGCCGACAGGGAACGTGACGTGACGAGACGCGCTCAGGCACGATGCAGCACGGAACGAGTCAAGATCCACCGTACTTGGTGTACTCTGCACATTCCTCTGCGCATTCTTCTCAATACGCAACGGCCGTTGCCCAGCAAGAACGCATCCGTCACAGCGCTCTGTATGTGAGGTTCGTCCCAAGTGCCGTCATCCCGAGCGCTGCACTTCTTCTTCGGTTACGTGCTGCGCCGCAAACACCATCCGCAGAAATTCAAGGCATAACCACGCGGCCGCGTGTGCTCCGTGCTCGTTATCGTCTCAGAAAGGCTGTGGAGTACGCGTCACATTTGGCGCCCCATCTCAGACTTGCGCCCCATCCGGTACCAAGCATTGCATCGATGCGTCGCCACCACTCTCCGGCCGGAATGCGGACGCCCTGTGTGCCCGACTCTTGTGTCGTCGTCACCGGGCTGGCGGTTTATTCCGGGTTCGTCGGGCTCGAGTCGTAATCCGCAACCCTTCACTACGGCCGTTTTCCGAACATGAAGAGGGTTCTGTCAAGTCTGTAGTTCTTTCGAGACCTTCCTGCGACACTACACACCATATCGGTTAAACGATACTTTTGAATGGACCTTCATCCGGAACCAACACCTCGTGGAGCGCAGATATGCACCCCCATTGGAAAGTTCATGAATCTCTAACTCTTTATTCATGTGATACCCTTTCACTCCGCCACTCCGCCATTACGCACGCACCCTTTCGTCTCGTTTTCATGGCACTGGTCTGGTGCCCCTTATGACGTTAATCGAACGCGGCCGCTACAGTTCAATCTGATCCATCGTGTCTTCCGTACCCATGACGGGCTCCTTCCTCAACACAGCTTTGGTTCCAGCACAACCCGCTTCTTCCTTCGCCAACTGAAGGCGGTCAAATACATCTTTGGCGACGCAGCAAGTGATTCGATGTATATTCCGGCCGGTGTTGCAGTCTGTAGGCGCCAAGATTGACATGATCCTGTCGCGGGTTTTGTCAGGTACGTCATACGTCTCTTTGTCACCGTCCCTGCCGATGCCGTCAGACTCCGGTTCAGGGGAACTTATGTCTGGTGAAGGTAACGAGGAAAGCACAATGCGTAGCACTCGTGCAATATGGTACACTATCCGGACGGATTGTCTGTGGCACGAAAGCACTTCCTCACTATCTCCAGCCCTCCCCCCAGTGCTGTATCCGTGCAAGAAGGCCAGTGCAACGTCGAGGAGGTTCACAGCCCGCATCCATGTCTTCAAGTCCTTCCCGCGGTGTGCCCTTTGGGCATCCGATTTTCCCGCTCCTCTCACCAAGACATCGTGTTCGACAAGAACCATCATCTCCCTCCTCGATTTCGCAAAACCGAGAAACGCGGCCGCGTTGTCTTCTAT
>JAULBV010240036.1:0-12428 GCA_032358295.1 Pterothamnion heteromorphum | reverse complement strand
TACTTCTTTTTTCTCGCCAAATAAGACTTGCTTTAGCTCGCTCTCATCTCTGAGTATTCCTTTTGCTAAAGCTTCTTTAATTGGTCCGAGAGCATCAGCCACCTCCTTCTTTGCTACAGCCGGAGCTATAACAGCAGCTTCGTTAGCCTCTAGTATAGACCCTGGGCTTTTTGTAGCAATCTCAAGTAATTTGTTCTTTAAAGCACTTACTGAGATAGCCTCTACTTTTAAGGTTTTAGCAATTGCTCTTACTGCAGAATCCTCAAGTCCGAACACCAAAGCCTGAGCTTTAAATGCCGCCTCCTTCTCTGCGTACAACTCATTCTGATCTTTTTCTACATCAAGAACCTTAAACTTAGCCTCTACTGCAGTGTTTCTATTCGGGTTGGATTCATTTTCATCACACAAAGACAAGAATTTCCACCAAGTTTCATCCCTTGGAACACCACTCTTTAATTTTAAGAAACCAGCACTCGCTCCAGATATGATTATCCTGGCAAATTTCACATTACCAGACATGTCTACAGTATCAATTGCTGCAATGTTGTAAGTTTTACCATCTCTGAAGATAGCACATGTTGGTCTGATAAGAGCGTTTGGAATGATTTTTTGTCCCTTATTTTCTGGGAGTGGGTCATCTATAATACCCAATACTTGTAGAGTAATCGTTTTTCCAGTAGGGATTTGTATGTCATTAATACCTTTCCACTGGTTAAAATCTTCTTGCTTCATGCTGTTTTATTTTAAAATTTGATAATTAAAAATATGAGGGCCACCCGTTTGAGTAGCCCTCACAGTTACTATATGGTTAGTTTCGCAAAGTGTTCTGTCCCTACAAACTCGAATCCTTGATTAGAGCTATAAGTCACTTCGAAAACATCTCTGTTATCAGTTGGTGTTGGAACCAAACCTCCAGTATAAACCTCATTGTAACGCTTGCTATTGTCGCCATGGAAGCCCATGTAACGAACCCTGATACGGTCAACAGTCTGACCATTACTTGCGAAAGTTTTGATTTTATCTACTGGGATAAGGTAAGCCTCGTCCAAGAATGCAGTATAACCAGTTGCAGCATACAATTTAGTGTGCTGAGCAGCAGTGAATCTGTGTTTTGCTATGTTGTAGCCGAACATGTTCATTTGCTTAACACCCATTGCAATCGCAATCTTATCGTTACCATTGTAAGCAGCATAAGAGATACCACCACCAGCAAAAGCAGTTGTTCCAGCGATACCTACATCTACAGCATTGTCATACTTCTGAGAAGCCCACATTGTGTAGTTAGAAGGACATCTTGCAGCATCCATTTGCTCAGACAATGATAGAAGGTCAGTTAATGGAGCAAACGTGTTGTTTGTCGCTGTAGAGTGAGTAATACCACCACCGTTGATAATCGCATTCCTTAAACCTTCAGTAGTGTAAACAACATTACCAGAAGCATCAGTCATTGAGTTCGATTTAGCACCAATGTATCCTGCATTGGCAATATCAAGTTCGTGCTTACGCATAGCCTCATATTGTTGCTTGTAGAATATGTATCTTTTACCTTGGAACTCAAGCTCAATTTCAGTACCACCAGACAGGTCAGTCTCACGGAAGAATGTCTTAAATTTCTGTACATAGTTACTTCTCTTAGTGATAGCACTTGTTCTCATTACTGAGCTAGTACCAGCTCCTTCACCGTGAGCGTTTGTAGTGAAAATTAATTTCGCACCATCAAGAACACCAGGAATAACCACACCAGTAGCCGCTTTAACAGTAATCACTGGATCAGCATCCGCAGATACCGCAGTAATCAAACCATTTACTCCGTTAGGGAAGGTTACAATCTCGCCAACCAAAGGAGTTACGCCAGCAGAACCAAGCAAAGTGATAGAGGCAGTTACACCAGCAGCTTGTGCAGTGTAGTCAGTTTTCACCTCAGCAGTAGCATACATAGAAGTGTTTAGGAAGTGAAAATATTCCACGTTTCCAACCGGCAAAGGGGCTACCTTTCCAGTAAAGTTCAAATAGTCAAACATTGTGTACTCGTCATTCTGAATATCAATCAACTGACGGAGCATTTGTCTAACCTCAAGTGTAGCAGGAAGTGAGGCAGTGCTCACCAAATTTGCTAAAGTTAAATTTGCCATTTCTTTTTTCTTAAATAAGAGTTTTAAAAATCATTTTAATTACCTCCGAATAACCTTAGCTCCTTGCAGAAACTCTAAAGGATTACTCCAAGGTGTCATTTCGGTTTGAACCTCTGTTGGTCTTGCTTGTCCTACCTCTACTTTGTTTTTCAACTGAGAGGTAACTTTGTTCGTTGCCTGAGTATATCCGTGCTTAAACCATGCTGAGTGTACTGCATCCTCATTGTTACTATAATTCACAAATTGGGCAAACTTCGCATAGTTTACGGTCCCATCAGGGTTCAGAAACTTGGACGTAATAAAACCAACCGGATCTGCGGCGGCTTCTGCTATAACGCCAGTGTCCGGAACTGGGATGTTAATAACCGTGCTACTCGCTGTGTCTGTCACCTGGATAACTCCATTTTGGATAACCTTTGAAAATTCCGCTACGTACAATTGCTTTTTAGCCTCTCGCTCAGCCTGTAATGCAGCTTCATCTACTTGTTCTTCCACTGGTGCCTCAAATGCATCCACTTCTATTTCTAAGTCAGACTCGAACTGTGATACGAATTCTTTTCCAGACTTTGTTAGCTTGTCCTTGATAATATTGGCCTCTCGCCTTAAAAAGTTCTCGCCGATACGTCTTTCTCTTTCATCATCACTATCTAAATTAAACTCAGAAATTCTTTTTTCAATCATTGAATCAATAGCGTCAGGATGCATGCCTTTATTATATGGGTCATTTAATACATCAAGCCTAATCATCTCAATAGGCTCTACGTTGTCATAATTAGAGTTCCACGCTCTTGAAAAGGCTTCAACATCAGGATTTTCAGTACTGGTATAGTACTTATTCAACGCTGCTTGAAAATTATCTTTATATATCTTAACCTTAGCTTTTTGAACTACTTTCTCTGGCTCTGGTTTAACTTTCTCTTGCTCTACAACCTGAGTACTAATCTCTGGAATCTCTATTTCCTCTTGTGCTTGAGCTTGTACTTCTTCTTGAACCACTTCAGTACTAACTTCCGTCTCTGCAACTTCTTGCACTGGATCTACTTGTTCAGTAACTTCCACTTGTTCGGTATCTGTGTCTGCGAACCCGAAAGCCTTAGCCATCTCTTCGCTCAGTGTTATAGGTTCTTTTGTCTCAAATTCCATGTTGTTTTATTATGTTTACGCAAATTTAAAGTAAATTTTTCTCCGAAAACAAACTTTCAAAGAAAATTATTCTGCCTTTTCTATTTTTGATTCTTTCTCTGCCATTTCATTTTCGTGCTCTATATCAGCTAGTTTCTGTACGTTTGAGTTTTGCAACGTTACTGCAGTCTCCGTCTCCTTAGTTTTTGATTGCCTATCAGCGACGTGAATCTTAGCATCTGCCTGAATCTGATTCTGTCCAATTCGGCCACTAACCTCCATTTCTTTGAGTTGTAATTCATAAGCATATTTACGGTCTAACAGTTCTAATTCTTTTTGTTTTTCTGCTTCTAGTAAAGATATTTTAGCTTGAGTTTCCATCTGAATCTCACCTTGCTTAACTTGAGAAGCCATCATTAATGAATCTTGTTGCTGTTTTGCATTAGCTTCAATATTCTGAAGATTAATCTCCTGCTCTCTCTGTAGATTCCTCTCAACCCTAAGCGACAGTAGTGCTTGAGCATGCTTGTAGTTATCAATATTCAATAACTTGTATTTATCAGCTATCGTAATCTGGCCTTTCTCAAGAGCAATCTGAATTGATTCTTTCAAGTCTTGCTTCTCGAACTCTGATGGAGCATCACTTACAATCATTCCAAGTTCTCTGGCCGATGTGTCTGGGTTTAGCTTAAAGAAATTTGTAGACTGTTCTCCAATAGCGTCAATATAATTCGTTATTCTGCCATCCTTGGCGATATCTTGAACACGGATAAGCAAAGAGTAACCAAGTGGAATAAAGGCTCTCCTCTGGCCTATTTTAAGAAAGTCGATAGAGTTATTGGTGGATTCAGATGCTAATTTTGCAACTCCATTCAGTGTTCTCGAATCTGGAGTAGACCCGTCCGTAATTTCATTAAATCCACTTAATTGCTGAAGTATAGAGATACAGTTCTGTACCTCATTGAAGTATCTTGAAGCTTCATCCCCAAGTCCATTATTAAGCTCTTCAATTGGTCTGTAGTTTGCAGCTTGACCTTTCTCGTCCAATCTACGGTAAACAACAATACCAGTTTGCTTAATAAAGTCCAACATCTCGTGAGGTTTAAATGCTACACCACCCTTTCCGATAGGTACATTTTCCAAAGAGCCAACTTCAATGCTATACCCTTTCTTTCTGGCCGATGCTATCACGTCTTGGTATTTCATCCAAGCAATCTGAAATACATTAGCTATGGAGATGTAATTCTCCCCCATAGACTTTGTATTCATATTATGAAGCATGGTCGAGAAAAAGTGGAATGACGGCTTTACGTCATTGAGGTTATTTGCCGCACGTTTCATATTAGTCTGCAATCTACAGCCAAAATAAACATCAGTACCCACAATCCACTTTGCCTCATAGATTACTGGGTATTCTTTAGTCTCGTACTCATTATCTTTCGAAAGGCCCTTATCTAAGTTCTTCTTACGGCTAATTGCTGTATTGCCATTCTTGTCTTTCCCTTTCTCAATAAAGTAAAAATCCTTAGAATCGAACTCGATAATCATCACCTGGCACCTCTCATTCTCGTAATCTACCGGATCTACATGTGTGTTTATCTCATAAGAAGTATTTTTTGACTTTAGAATGTCATATATCTTTACATAATCATCTTCAGTGAGCTCCCTATCCACATCAAGCCCTTTTACGCCAGATAAAGAGTAATCTTTCACTACTCCACGGTAGATACTATCACTAAAGTCTTTTTCTTTGCATCTGGAAACAATAACATCACGCACATCAATTCCTTCAATCTTGACATCACCGTTTAAATCCAATGAGTCATGGTAGCCAATAAAGTCTAGGTCGTGAAGTTGCTCTATCTGATCCTCTCTGATAGCATCAAAGTCGTTATTTGTCAAGATGAGTTTCAAGACCTCCTCAGCTTCGATAGCCATTTGGTCTTTGTAGGAGTACTTCATGAAGATATCAAGCTCTTCTTTACTTTGGAAATCTCCATCAGTTTTTGGAATGAATTCAGCAGGGTCAAGTCCGACTCTCTTAAATTGTTCAGCAAGCTCCATCCTAGCCAAGTTATTAGCATAAAAATCTTTCTTCTGCTCAATTGCTGTAGGATCTACCGACTGTATTTTTATTTCCCAAAGGTTTTTAATCAAAGTAGATATAGCCATTCTCCTAAACTTGGGAATAATTGGCAGTATCTCCTTAAATGCTTTGAGCCACTTGTCGTTTTTATTTGCCGAACCGGTATTTAATAGTTCGATATATGGAGCCACGTCTTGCTCTCCGATCATAAATTTCTTTATGTTCGAGTACCTGACACGCCCCTTGTAGAATGAGTTTGTGTCTATAGTGTGGAAATCATCCCAACACGCCTTAGCATATTTCTGAATCCACTTTTTGTCCTTTACTCTCTCCTCGTGTGAGGGGAACTGAGGGTTAACTAATCCTACCATTGTATTTTAAAATAAGAGTTTCAATAAAATCCACTTGCGTCATAAACCTTAGATTTGGGAGCCTCTACGTTATTCATCGATATTGCCCTTTCTCCATAGGCCCCAACTAAAGCCCATCCTCCTCCCATTGCTGCATCAAATTTAGTAGATTTTATTAAATTAAACATAGATAAATCCTTTAAAAGATTCGGAAAAAGTATTTTTTCTATATTATTATCGATATAAACCTCCCAATTGTCCGCCAAAAGCTGTTTATTAGGAGTTGATGCAGGGATACCACCCGTAACACCAGAGCCAGATCTAACTATAAAGTCATAAAAACCAACCTTTTCTGCATAATTGATTGAACCTGGCTTTTGGTTTTCTATAATCATTTCTGCCCCAGACAAGAACGCTAACATGCATAACTCAGAATAAAAAGATTCTGGATCGTCTGGCCTAAACAAATACTCACACACAAATGTTTCTGATAAAGGGTCTAGTGGATTGTATTTTATGTATAAATAGATTGCAATGTTTGACTTCCTAGATCCATCCTCTACATTCTTATGATCGGCAGGGTCAACTCCAATTATTCTTTGAGCTTTTCTTAATGGCTTGAAACTTCCATTATAGTCGAGGCTGGTGTTTTCATTACTACATTCTTGCTTTACATTGAATTTTTTCAGAAACTTAAATCGACCATTTGGGTTCTCTATAAATACAACTTTTGAGCCAAACTTATTGTTCTCCCACTGTAAATTACCAACGTCATAAATATCCTCTGGCTTTATTAATGCCAGCTCCATTCTCTGTTTTTGTATTTTTGCCTTATTAAATATACATCCATCAGCAGAGGTCCAAAAAGCTTCATCTATTGTAAATGGAAATTTACGAATATACTTGGCCAAGGTATTCCCTTCTAAATTAGCCCTTTCATTCATTAGCCAAGTTTTATTTCTTTCCACGTCTGGATAGCCGTATTGGTTATAATTCATGGCTTCGTATGCTGGAAGAAAATATCTGTAAAGGCCAGTCTTTGTTCTTTTATTGAGCCCTAAATCTAATTGGTTAGAATCGTCCCACAGTTTTCTAAAGTTACCGTCAGTTTCGTACAAGTCATCATCCTTAATATCCTCTACAGTAGTAGTATAAAAAGCCTTGCCAATTATTTTTTCCTCATCAGAAAGACACCATTTTATTACGTTGTGTCCCTCATAAACATTCGCTTTCTCTATTTTACCTGCCTCGTCTCTAACATAAACGAGCATTTTCTTTCCATCATAAAGCTTTTCTCCAGAGGCCCTATAGTCAATTTTACTACGAAGGTCTTTCTTTTTTCTGTTTTTATCTCTAACGATTAAAGATGCAGTTTTTGACGACGACTTAAACATCCTCAATACTTTTTTTGGCATATCACCTTTGTCGGTATCGATAGTCGGCTTAAACATAAGCTCAAGCTCAGTAAATGGCTGGACTATATGCACATCAAAGAATGTTTGTGCTGACTCTTCGTCTTTAGATTGTATCCCAGAATGCTTCCTTTTGGTGCGAGAAGTAGCTTCATATTGGATACATGCGGCACGATAGCTCTTCCCGTCACGACGGCGTGTGACCTCTACAATCCCAAAACAATTAGGATCTTCCACGCAATATTGCCAAAAATAGAACAGATGTAGATTAGGAATTCTAAACCCAGGAAAGCCAATATCGATAAACCAGTGGGCCATGTAAAAATAGTGAACACCAGTAATATAAACGGGCTTACCATTGTTGTAAAACCAAAATCCATTGATCCTCCTATCCCACTCTCTTTCACGATACGACTGCAGTTCTGAATCAAAATAATTAGGATTAGTCTCTCTAGTATCAGCCTCTTCTATCAGCCTATCTTTGATATTTTCCGGCTTTGGTGGTATCTCCCAGTACTGTTCTTCTGGCTTTTCTGACCTTTTGTAGATTGTGCGTGATTCTAATTGATTGGTGAACTTATTGAATACCTTACCAACTGGAGGTATATTACACTCCAGTCCTTGTATGTTTATAGTAGTGCCACCTTTAATTTTGTGATACATTGTTTTTTAAATAAGCGTTCGTATCTTTGAGTTCCAAATCTAAGACACCTCGATTGCCTCTTAACAATGCACACTTTCGGGGTTTTTTTATTTCTTTTCCTTTTCTTTTAACTCCAGTGCCTCAACGAAATCTTCTACATAGAAATTAATAATCTCTTTCATCATCTCCTTATTGTCGCCAAAAATCTCATCCTCATAGCTTTTAATTCGGCTCCTGAGTTCTTCATTTGATTTCATTAAGGCCATAACCGTTTGCTGTTCTTTTGGATCAGATGCCCCCTTTAAAACTATCTGAACATTTTGATGAAACACCTCACTATTAAGCATGTAACTTGTCCAAGTATGGTCATCTTGAAAACGTAGGTAGTAGTGTATAAATGCCACTACCTTATCAGTTTTAATTAAAACAGCTTGCTCTTGCTCAGTTTTAGTTCTAAAATTGGCTTGCTCACATGCAACTATTTTTCGACGATCAATTGGTTCTCTTTTTAGTGGGGAATTTTTATCATACATTAAAGCAACATACTTCAATAGAGGAACATCAGAGGCATTTACCATTTTTGTTTTAGTAGAAGCCTCTTTTAGTTCTGAATATATGCTATTTACGATAGGTAACTCATGTAAATTATCCTCGTAGATATCAAATAGCATACCACCAGTATTTCTTAGTCTTTCTTGCATGGGCAATCGTTTTTACACTTTTCGCACTTCTTGTTACCAATCACAGCATCTATCTTATCAACTCGAAAGCAATAATAGTTCTTACCCTCGATATTATTCTCAAAGCTAATACTATGTTTCGAAAATACAATGTCCCCAGCTTTTACTGGACTGTATTTGGGACTGTAAGCCACAATAGCTTTATTTTTGCAGTTCTCGGTATGGGTAGATTTTATCAAAGAACTATTCGGAAAATACTCAACCTTTATAGTCACCATTCCAGATTCTCCTGGCACTTCTACATCAACACCCTCTGCATCAATAAACGGCTCTCCAAGTACCCAATTTCCAACAGTTTCTATTTTGTCGTGCTTCACCACTGCAAAGACGTATGAATAGAACACTCTAACAGTAAGTTTCTCAGACATGTCATCTATGCTTTTATCCAGTAAATGCTTCTCATCGTCTACAGAAACGTATCTGAAGTAAACCTTGTCGCCAATATTTACATTTTGCTCGATAGGATTATCGTTTTCGTCGTAGGGTACTATTGTCGGAACAGAAACTACAGTTCCATGGTACAAGATATTTTCAGTCGGCTTATACATTGGGTCTAAATGCAACTCAAGGCCACTCTCTAAAGATACCTTGTCCCGATACCGTCTCTCCACCTCCACAATCAACGATGGGCCAAAAGCAAAGTGACTACCATTACTAATTACAGAATATATGTCGTTTGGATTTAGTAGCAATAGTGGACCATCTTCAAATAGCACTTCCTCTCCAGCATACATACCAAACGAAACTTGGTCGCCAATCTGGAGCTCTCCGTACTCTAAAGTATTATACTCACCAATCGCAACTATATGGCCATATCTCTGCTTTTTCTGAGCGTTTTCTGGAATAGCAATACCAGAGACTGTGTGAGTCTCTGGTTCTAATTGCTTTACGAATATTTTATTTTTACCTGGGGTCATAGGATATAGATTAAAATGGCAGTGAATCCTTATCATTATCCACCGCCGGAACTGGTGCCATACTAGTTGGTGACGATGACGCATGAGTAGCGGATGGTTGTGCGACTGGAGTGGATCCTACTTTCTTATAATTCCAAAGAGATAGGTTATTATAGTGCTTACCATTATACTCAGTAGCCCTACCGTTAAATTCTACAGTAAGTTTTTGCCCAATTTGCACTTCATCACTAAATCTATCAGCTTTAAAGCCGTGTTGTTCATGGCCTTTACCAAAGATATTGATTACGAACTTTTGTGGATACTGCTCTTCTGTTTCAATCACAAAGTCAATCGACTTGTATGTGCCATTTGATTTTTCATATAGTTCGCCTATCCATGTCACTCTTCCTTCTACTTGCATTTCTTATTTATTTATTAATTTTCTAATCGGTTCTAATAACTGTACGTTATTGTCGTACTTTTTAACCTTGTCTTTATCGTATCCATACTTCACTTGAATAAAATTGTCGATAATATCAAAGCACTTGAATTGGTTTCGGTTCAATAAAATATCAGCAGTTTTCTGGTATTCCTCACCGAAAAAGCCCAGCATCAAGTCATAATCTACATTACCATCTGAAGCAGCCTGAGCAAAAGCACTGTCGATTTTCAGTAACGGCTGCAATTTAGCAATTTCTTTTTCAAGTTTGCGTCTCATCTCACGATTTGGATTAGATGGGACCCATGGTTTTAATACTATTGGTTTCATAACTGTAAAAACTCTTTAGTCATTCTGTAAAGGTGAATAGCATCTGCCTGGTTATCGTCGGCAGGAGAGTAGCCTAATTCTTTTGCCTTAGCAATCATAAGTGGTTTTCCTGCATTGCCATTGCCAGTAGCATGTTTCTTAATCTCTTTGGCAGCGTAATTAGTAACTTCTATCCCCAGTTCAATACAAAGGTCTTGAAGCACTCCTACCATTTCTGATGCGACCATCACACTATTTACGTGCGTTCCGGCTGGACGCTCATAAGAAACGATAGTTATATTCTCTAGCCTTATCATCTCACGAACCGCAGCTTTAAATTTAACTACTCGCATTCCGTATGATTCTCCACGTTTTAGCGAAAAATCCCAAGTTCCAGAAGCTGATTCTGTACACCAACCTGTTTTGGTGGCTATGTCTAGTGCAAGTATTTTCATCTCTTATTGATTTGTTTAGCCCGATAAAAGGCAATGGCAGCAGTTACTACCACCATTGCGAAAAAGAAAAACTCTTGGACTGGTTTAAGATTAGACATTTCCGGCATTTGATTGTTTGCGGAATTCTTTCAGAGCCTTACCTATATCACTAGATAAAGCCCTGGCCCTTCTTGCAGCAGAAGCGTTTCCTTTTTTACCATTGGCACTTGAGTCCGATGCCTCTTTCTTGAACTGGTCTAAACTTGCAAATAATTCATCTAAATTGTACATGCTGTTTTGTTTGTTTAAATTATGAAATTACTTTTTTCTTACCACGACCAGGAGGGATAGTGATACCACTTCTCTTGTGAGACCTGAGCTCTGGATTTTGATTCCTATTGTTTGGCGTATATATTGAACTTTTTAATCGAAAAGCCAGCATAAGTTTAGTTATGGCAGTAGATACTTTTCTAGCTTCAATACCAGATATGATTGTATTTTTCGCTTCTTGACGATTGGCAATAGGCAGGAATTCTGCAAATTTTTTCTCTATCTCATCTATAAGTTCTTTAAAACCTTCACGAGATTCTGTACCGTTTCTTTTAGATTTTGACATGTTGTTTTAATTTTTAATTACATCATTGCTTCGTCCACGAGCTTTTTGGTGTCCTGGTATGACATTGGCACATAAAAAGAAACTCCATCACTATAAATAACAGTAACTTCGTTTTTGTCATGGTCCCTAGGCATTATGCTCGTTATATCATAAAAAGTAGCAATCCTAGTTACATAGGAGTCGTCATCTGGAGACATTCCAGCACTTTCTAATACCTTTGATTCATCACTGTCGTAAAGTAAAGGTAATTCTAAAGGTTTATACAGTTTCATGTTGTTTATTTAATTGTTCGAATGCTTTTTTCTTGGCTGTTATACCGCTTTCATAAGTCGGAATAAACTGATCGGAGCAAACCCACTCCAAATAATTCTTGGGTAATGTGCTAATATCTTTACCCTTGTGAGTTCCTATTGGCCAAAGATATGAACTTGTGTCATTTCCTACAAGCTTTATTTCAATTTTTTCTTTAAAAATATGCTTTGAGCTACTTAAATCGACATTTGTCAGCAATCTATCACCAGAAAACATACCCCAGCCTAGTTTCGGATCTTTCTCAAAAGTAAAATCTTCTACTCTGCCAAACCGTTTAAAGTTGCCACTGAAGTCGATTAGGTCAGTATCTTTCTTGTCGGGATGGATTCGCACCAGACGGCCTACGTGTTGGTACCATATGCCGACAGAGTTTGTGGGTCTAGTGTGAACTACAGCGTCAAGTTCAGGATGGTCGTAACCGGTTCCCAAAACATTCACATTGATAGCCACACGATATTTCCCAGACTTAAATCCGTTCACAGCCTCATCTCGCTCCTTGGTATTTAAGCCACCATGGACTACTACTGAATCTGGTATTTGTAAGCTCATATCATAAGCATCTTGCACAAACTGGACAAATACCAAGATATGTTTTCTGCCAGCATCTTTTAGTTCACGTACAGCCAACTTTACCTTATCGTTGATATTATTGGCTGCGTTGAACTCTCTTAAACTATGCTCAGTAAATTCTGTCCCAGTAGTATTATACCTGAGCATGTTCTCTTTTAGACCATGGATAGGCTTATAATTTACCTTAGACCAAAATCCATTATCTGTAATCTCCTTTATTTGAGTCACATGGATAATGTCTTTATAAAAAGACTTTCTGACCCGATTCATCATCTTTAATTGAGACGAAAACATACCAGCAGTAAGTATAACAGGAGTTGCAGTAAGGCCAATCACATGAGTAATTCCAACTTTTCTACAAAAATCA
>JAULBV010239925.1:0-12432 GCA_032358295.1 Pterothamnion heteromorphum | reverse complement strand
GACGTTGGCGTCCATCACCGCGACGTTGGCGTCCATCACCGCGACGTTGGCGTCCATCACCGCGACGTTGGCGTCCATCACCGCGACGTTGGCGTCCACGACCACGACGTTGGCGTCCATCACCGCGACGTTGGCGTCCATCACCGCGACGTTGGCGTCCATTACCGCCGACTTCGGTCCATCCCCCATTCCGTCACCGATGCTTCCGGCTCCACCGCCGGGATCCAAGTATGCGTGCGGGCGTCTGAATAACTCTATCAATTTCCAGAACTCGTCTGTGGCCGAGCAGTACGCCATGGATTGGATGGCGAGCTTGGAAGCGTGTACAGCTCAATCAGATCCGAACCACAACTTTATCCATGTAATGAATTACGACCTAGAGCGTAGGTTGTACTGCCCGTGGATTTCTTTCAAGTGTCGAACCTCTTCCACTCTACTACGGTCCTCATCACCAGGGTCTGGGGTCACGAATATAACGCAGGAGTCCTCCTTCTTCTGAAGCGCAGCTTGCCAGAACGGATAGAACTTCGGTGCTTTGCACAGCGTCGTGCTGTCCCCGATCAGGACCATCAGTTTCCGTGCGCGACTCGTAGCGACATTGAAGCGGCCAGAATTGTTGAGGAATCCTACAATGCCGTGCCTGTTACTTCTCGTACAGGATACGATGATAATATCACGTTCGGACCCCTGCATCTTGTCGACGGAACAAATCTTGACGTCCAAGCGGTCTCGAAACTCCTTATTGCATAAAACACGACCAGGTTCCAATAGCACCTTGTTCAGCAGGGCGACCTGTGCAACATACGGTGAAATGACAGCTATCTTGCCGCACACCTCCGACTCGCACCTCCCTTCGACAATACTCCAAAGCCGGCGCAGCACTACCTCAACCTGACGTACTTCAAATGCATTGCTTATTTCACCCAATTCTGCGATTCTCTTTTCTCTGCGGGCAATGCATTGGGACGTATCAACGATAGTCAGTGGGGAGAATGCGTTGGAGTGATGGTCTGCTTGATTGAACGATGCGAGATGGTCAGGTGTGACATCCGTGTGCTGGACCAGTGGGCCATAGAACGGCGGTGTTTGAATGCGACTGATCCCAGGATGGCACCTATAATTGATGCTTAGCGTAGTACATGCCGCTCGGAGCCTGTCAATCAATCTCTCGAACAACGATCTGAATTGCAGCCCAACCGGAAAAGAAATGCAGTCATTCTTGATCTTTGCAAGAGTGCCGAGCACATGCTTCGACTGAGATACAGGTGACAACTGTTTGTGGTCACCAACAAGTACCACATGGCACCGGTTCGACCGTCGAAGAGCAGCTGCTATCGGAATCAATGCTTCTGGTTCGAGGCAGAAGGCGGCCTCATCCATAATCACAAAGTTGCACTTCGTCTTCAGCTGATTGAAGTGGCCTCCCCCGGTCGTGCTGTTCGTCGCGAGGAATATAATTGCTTTGCTCAGTACCTCTCTCTGCGCGGCAGCAGTAACGCCTGCGGTTCGCTCTCCATCACCTATGATCTCTGCTTCACGTTTCTCCACCTTTGACTGCAAAGAGTGAGGCTTCAAATCGCGGTAGTCGTAGTTATGTCTGCCCACTCGAATAACTTCAGGATACAATGTTCCATACTGCGACGGGATTCCATCGTCGATGAGCATTGATGCGACCTTGTCCACAGCCATATTGGACGGAGCAGTGATCAGTACACGGAGCCTGTTTTCGTTATTGTCCATGGACAGTAAGGTCTTTTTCTCATCAACCTCTTCTATACGTGAACCGGCCCCGACATGTCCGCAAACGGTGTGATGGAGCAGTACTCCAACCAGATAAACGATAGTCGTGCTTTTCCCAGTTCCTGCAGGTCCGTGAATTAGAGTAACCGAACCAGTTCCCTCATCGAACTTGCCTACCTCTTGAAGCACAGTCTCAAGAGATGCGAGCTGGCAGTCATCGACTTCCACGGAGTCACATTCCTTCATGAAGTCCAGATATTGGATGCTTCCAGCGTCGACACCAGCCCTCAACTTTTCATGGTTCACATTTCCGGACCAGGTGTGAAACCTGGAGAGCGGAGCGTAAAGCTCTTCTGAGGATAGCACCTGGGGGATGTCTGGTCCATAGAAGTGATGACGAATGCGAGTTGGGGCGCGGCAAATGTTATGAACGGCTTGAAACATGCGATGATACATAGCAAAACTCATCACATGTGTAAGATACAGGTAGTCACCAGGTGTAGGGTCCCATTGCATCACTCGTTCCTTGCTGGAGATGACACGAAGGTGCAGTTTCGTCACAGTGTTATCGACGGTCTCAACGTCTTCTTCATCCACATGTACACTCCGCACAATAAAGAACCGGGTCCCAGAGTCGCGATTGGTTTGGTGCCTCTTCAAGAAACCCAAACAGATGGTCATTCCTGATAATTCGGCGACGATCTTCTTCGTTAGAACGGGGTCGACGCTGGTGCATTTGAAGTAATACAGTAGCCTTCCTTTCTGGGCCTTCGTCACCTCAACGCCGATATATTCCGGCCGCCCTGCTCGTAGTACTGTGGCGTACTGTGCTGGATTATGGCGAAGGATGACAAACTTCTGATGAAGAGTCTCCCTTAAAGCGTAGTGTAGCTCTACGTAGAGTATGACCTTCCAATGGTTTGAGAATTGCACAGCATTCTCGCAGCGGGTAGCGTCAGAAAGCAGCAAGTGAGAATTCTTAGAGACGAAATCCGTAACCCATGAAACGTCAGTGTACCGAAGAATGCTGCTGTCGGGTTGAAACGAATCTTCTGGCTCAGCACTCCATGCAGTGATCTCGTTGTAGAGGATCTCCAGATCAACATCAAGCGCAGCATCAGCTTCCCTACAGCTCGGTAGTCCATCCCGGCTCGCTCTCGGGACCCTACCTCCTTCCACGTCCTGGATGGGAATCAGATCTTCATTGTCAGAATTGACAATGTCAAGCCCGAAACTGCTGTCATCTACGGGCACCTTCATGGCCACCCTGCGCATGGCTTCCAAGTTTCGGCGTGGGAGGTCTGGCTCGTTGCGGATGGATCTGTGGTACGCAGATCCAGGGTTACCGGCAGCACCTGAACGTCGGAGGGCGTTCATGTGTCCCCGGTGGCCGCGGTTAGGTCCATTTGCTGTATAGGTCAAGTCCTCGTTGCGACCTGCCCATGTGCGTGCATCATTATAAGAGTTCGTGTGAGAATATGGAACGCCTGAGGCGGGAAGCGATGAAGGGCCAGCGCCAGATGGACTCCCAATCCTTCTCCTCTTCTCAGGTTCATGTTCGTCACACAATCTCCGGCCCCAAATTCTTGCGGACTGAAACTTAACTAGGTCAGGACCATTACGAAAAGAAAAGCCTTCACCGGGACGACCATAGACATCACTTAGCGTGAATCCGAGGTGCACTTCCTGCCGTAGCGACTCTGAGTTGAAAAGAAGATCAGCACGGTATGCTGGCGGGTCCCGCAACCTTAAAGACATATTCTCGTTCACTAGCTTCGAAACGGCCTGTCGGAGTACTTCATCAAGCTCGTCGCTGTGCCTTTCACTTAGCACCTCACGCATCGTAGAAATGAGCCATATAGCAGTCTCTTGGACTATATATTGGCTCAGAACACCCTCCCTACGGATAACGTCCTGTCCGGTCACAGTTACGAAGTCTTGCTGTAGGGCAACTGCTTGCACTTTCAGTGCTTCAGACACTAAGCGCCATCCAGCGCACATGCCCCCCCTATGAAATTCTATTCCAAGTTGGGGGGGTTTTTCGTCGGTGCACCACAAAGGGTGGGTGTAGCGTCGGAACATGCGCAGTACGTCTTCCGTTCGGAAGTCCTCCTGTTCGGAAGTCCAGCCACAAAGGGTACCTGCGAATCGAGCAGAAAGTAGAAAGAAACGGCTGAAATGGTGCCTAGCATCAGCGTCAAAGGAGGAGGCCAGGCGGGTTAGCGGATTTATTCCAGGTGCACTGGATCGGTAAGGTGTTGCTGTCCTCGAGTCAAAGCAGCTGAGAAACTCGGGAGAAAAGAATTGGTTGCTCGATGGTGCATACTCCCGAGATATCTCCCACTCGACTACATCCATGACTCGAAAAGTCGTGCTTGCACTGAGAACTTCTCTCACACCATCCCCCCAGCGCTCGAGCAATTCATGGCGGCGCTCTTGGAAGTACAGATGACGTCCTTCCATGACTGTTCTCAAGATTGTTTTTTTCAGACGCCCGCACGCAACTTGAACGGGGCGCGCGCGCACGGTCAAGGTTGATTGTAGCCGTAGAAATGAAGGGGTTGCAGAAGCGGAGTATCTGCAGAAGCGGATTCGTTGCGAAAAACCAAGGCTGGTTCAGGGCAGGTGACGAAATCAGAGAACGGCGGATTCGACAAGAGGTGTCTACAAAAGCAGAGTCGCAAGGTCGAGAGTGCGGCGCCAAGTGCTGGATCATCGGGGTCGGGATCATCCACGTTTACACGTGGGCTGTGATGGTGATCTCTGGAACAGCCCTGGCCCGACACAACATGGAACGGAACGAGGCCTATTGGCCCGAAACACGAAGGCACGGATGGCGTGTCATGCGTACGACCATCAGCCCGGGGTTACAGCGTGGAGTGTAAGCACAGTTCATTATTCTCTGATATTTCACGGGCCCATGTCTCTTCCGATATTTCGGTTTCTATTACAGTGTTCGTGATGCAGACTGAAGACCTGTAAGTATTTATGGTTATGTTTACAGTGCTCAGCAAATAATTTTCAAATTCCGAAAGGTATCCGTTGTTCGAGATGTACCAGTAAATGAAACAAGTTTGTTGAAGAGACTTGTTTGGACTCCGTCGCGTTTATCGTCCGTTTGGAAAGGGACGTTGGTAACGTAGCATATGAATAGAACCGTACGCTCCAGGGCTTTAAAAAGATACCAGTTGGTGTTCGAAAGCGTTACGTTTTCCCTTGCATTTCATAGAAGAAATGATTGAAACATATCTCGACCGACCATGGTAGGGAAGGTATTCGTCTGCCGGAAGTACTGCTCTTCGACGTATTCTGATCAGTGGCAACCTGAGCTATGGTTCCGCACTACCTGTAGGACTTCATTTGAAGTCGAAAAGAGAAAGTGACATGACACAGACTTTCTATATTTTCCCCTGCCGCTTTGTTGCATCTCCCCTATGTCCTCCTCCTAAACCAGTGAAGAACTTTCCGAATGTGATATAAATGAAAACCTCGCATTCCGTTCGTAGTGCGTTCAGGTTCATATCCTACGCTCCTCGCCACATGACACGCCCGCAATACCATAGACGGGCGAAGGGCACGAAATAGCTGTTTTCAGCTCGTATACGAAGGTGGATCCCATGCATAGATTTTTGGGGTATGCAATTATTGAGTGGCAATTATGTACTTTACATTAATAACATAAAAAAGCCGAAGCAACGTAGAGACGGAGCAACTCGTTCGCCACACCCCCCACATCCGTCCCACATCTACGGCATCACACGCATCACAGGTGCTGGTATCATGCCGCCTATCCCGTGAGAATTTTTCCCGGTGATGATGCCGACTGAGAATGCCCTGCGTCCCCTGCTTCTGCTATCGCTGGTTCTTTCATCTTCCCCCAACGGCGTGCCACATATCAAACTCGCTGTACGGGCCTTGCCTTGAACCACCCTGCTCAACGCGTCGGACGCACCACCGTCGTTAACTCTGGCGTAACCCGCCCTCAGGGCGGATGCTCCGCCGAACGTTCCGTAGAGCGCATGAAGCCGGTATCATTTTACTCGTGAACAAGGGGACTCTGCGCTCGCTAGGCGGGACCTGCGCGCAGGTGCCGCTGTGCCGCGGCACAGTGCCGTGTCCTTTCACAACGGAATGAAGACATCCGCGTATGTTGGTACACAGGCCGGCGCAGTACGGGCGCGCATGAATAAGGAAGAATGCGCCGCAGACCATGACTGAGGTGAACTGCACCACCATGCCCTCGCATAGCAGGACAGGTACCATATCGTACGTCGACGGCGTTGCTGCCATGCTCGTTGAGCACGGTGACCTGCCCGGCCGCGTGGGACCGCGCGGGGAGATGTGGAGACTGACAAGTTGACCGGCGCGTGCTGTCACCATGCGTGAAGCACGTGCGCATCGCGCGCGGCTGTACACGAAAACAACCAACGTCCGCCCCCGTGTGCCACGGCGGTCATTGCGTCGATTGCGTCGACGTTCACACGCGCACAACACGTGCTTGCGTCCATGCGTCCATGGACGCATGGACGCATGGACGCAAGCACGTGTTGTGCGAGCACATCGGTTGCTTTCTGGTGCTGCAGCACCAGAAAGCAACCGATGTGCTCGGCGCCATATTCGCTCACCAGATGTCCCACATCCACATCCTTCCGAAGCATGACACGAGTCGTGCGTGACAGCAGGACCACCGCCCCCCCGCCTCGAGCTCCTATCCGCCACGACCACACGCGGCAGCTGTGTGCCGTGCGCACCGCTCAAGGTGCGCGCCATGGGGTGCAAGTGGTCCGCACGACGCGCGCTCGGCACGACGCACAGCCCCGCCCCCAGGAGCTGCGACGCGAAGTCCGCGCCAATCCCGGACGACGCGCCATTCATCACTGCCCACTGCCCGTACGCCTCCATGAAAATGTCCAGAGGCAGCTTCCGTCACCGCTTCCGACTCTGACGGAGGTATTGAAGGATTGGTTCTTACATTACTGCAACCCCGCCCTGTGCGGCCGCCCTTCGTCAGACTCTGTGCGTGAGGCGCACGCCGTCTCCGTTCTTCATCTGCATGCTCCTGTTTCGCCCCCGTCCAAGCAGACACCACTTCGTCTTCGACCGTCCCCGCGTCCCCGGCTGCAGTCCGACCTCCCGTACCCGCGACCTGGCCTGCTCTGTAGCACCATCAATACACAGCCGTTTCGTCAGTGAACCTGGTTGAGTGGCCACGACCTTACCATTAGCGCGCAACGAGGAAGCACTGGGCCTCGCCGACCGGAATGGACGGACTGGGCTTCTGCCAAGATGTAAACGCGGGAGGTACTGGTGAATTTTGAAAAGTAGCGCAACCATATGGACCGCACAGATGTGACACGTGGTGATGTCACACGTGGTGACAAAAGTCAATGGAGGGAACGTACCAATGAAAATTGGGGAAAATATTGGCTAAACAATCTGCACCTCTGCGCAACGTACGACACGTTGCACGCGTCTTTCTTTGGAGATTAATCTTTGGTGAATAATCTTCACTCCGGGACGGCGGCAAAAATTCCTCCGTCTTCCAAACTCCGACCGCTACCTGCACACACCTCCGCTCACATCCACGACGTACGGCAATTACTAACCAATTCACCTCCATTCGACCGCCTCGTCCAACGTGCTCCCAGCGCAACGGGAGACCGGAGCTGGAAACGTCTGCACACACGCACATCACGTCGCACTCTCTCATCGGAGCTCCGCATACTCCGAAAACTTCCAGGTCCGGCTAAGTTTTGTCCTCCTCGTACTGCAAACCCCGAACCGAACTCAAGGTTCATTGCGGATCTAGATCCGTACCGCGTGCGGGCGTCTGAACAAAATCTCTCCCCCTCTACTGCACCTGTTCCCTCAGTCTGAAATCGCAATGATTCCTGTTCGGATTATATTCAACCGATCCACAGAGGAAGAACTCATTGTGGACAGTGAAGAAACTGATCGAGGTGCGATCCGCACGCTCGTACGCCAAGTTGAGCACGACATCGATGAACGGCCAAGAAAGGTTCAACGAATTGAACGTTCATCGACTGGGTGGTTGAAGGTGGTTACAGCAAGGAATGACTCTCCTGACATGCAAGGTACCAACGCGCCCACTGCAGGGTCCCCTTCGCCGCTTGAACATCAGGATCAACTCGACTCAGACCCAATCACAGGCACCGGTAACGCTGTTCCGACTCCCAACACCCAAACGGGTACCACCAATATCCGTCAGATCCCGTACGCATTCCAACAGAGGAGAGGTCCACGACAACCCAGGAATACCAACTTCCTTTCCATGAACGTTCTACCACAGGCACTTACAGAGTCAGCTCTATTCCACAAAGTGCTGTCCAATGGACCGTCTCTTATTCAGAAGCTTCGCGGTTTTGAAACAGAGGCAATGAAGGCAACGCACGGCCGGTTCGAAGGTAGGGAATTCGGTCTAGCAACAGTGACTACTACTACCGCTGTTGGAAGGATAGGTATATTCGGGTTAACCTGGCAAACCGCAGAGGGAAAGAACCCTCGTTCTATAGCCCTTACATGCAAAACGACGGCACTGCCTGCTTCGAGGTATTCTATCCAAGAGCAGGTCGACTTGGACATCACTTGTACCTGTGATATGCTATTATCGGAGGAATGTGCGCATATCAGAGCATTTAAAGCCCAAGAATATGTCTGCGACCGTATTGCTTTCATCCTTTCTAACGTTCGGGTGCACGCAGACTACTTCGGGGGGCGCACTTTAAATGACCGCAGCCGAAATGAGGTACACGAGATGGTAAGGTGGAGGGTGGCACCTCAGTCCTCTCCGTCCATATTGCAAAAATCCATGTGGTCTACGTGGTTAGTGTATGACGTCAAGTGGAAACGATTCGTTCCAGTCTTGAAGCGACCGAAGACGATGTTTCAGTGCCATTCATGCGAGGGTTCGCCGTACAAGCGCATCTACTGCGTACATGAAGTGGAGTGTGTACGGAGGGCATCAAGGCACACGAGCCAAAACTTGGTACCTAATCCTTTGTACGTCAGCAGCTATGAAGCCGAGTGCTTGCAGAGGTACTTCAGAAAATACCGCCGGCCACTTCTACCCTGCAGCACAGAGCTGCTGAATATGGAGACCCTCGTCCGCAAAATCCGGGACCCGACATGCAATCTAGTTCTCTGCGACCGCATCATTGAATGCACTGGATCATTCAAGGACGGAGACAATGTGGTTGACTGCAGCGAAAAGCCCTTTCTTGGGGCAAGGAAAGAGAGACGAGTTACTCTCCATACATTCATGGACGATTCGATTTTAGTGACAGTGACCGATTGGAAGTGTACCACGTGCGGAACCGATGTGCCCTACAACGGCGTTAATGACGCTGTGTTTCCAATCCGGAAGGAATCGGCGTATACTACTGAGCTCATGTACCGTTTTGTTTCCTCTGTGTTCCAGTGGTCTATTCCAATCAGGATATCTTCCGCACTATTCTCCAATCTCGCACGCACAGCGAGCAGGCCTACATACCCTGAGAACTTTCATCGCCTTCGTGGTGTGCCGAACAACCGCAGACGGGACTCAGAGGCCTTCGGGTTATTCATGACGTCTCTCACGAATGACGGAGAGTCTCTCACGGGCAAGTTATTCACTTGTCCTCAGTGTGAGGTACCTCTATCCGATCAGGACAGAAGAGAACTTGGCATTGACAACAGTATAGAAGGTGCGGGACAATTCAAAAGGTTGAAAGGCATTGTGATAGACGGCACTGCAGCTGGCATTCTCGGGAACTTGGAAAGGTACAGGAGGAGCCCTACCTTGCTGAAAAGGCCGACAGGACAGAGGCGAACCTCCCTCATTTATAACAAGGTGCAGAAGAAGGCTGTTTCCGACTTGGTCGGCCTATGCCGGTCTGCGTTGCGCGCCACAACCTCGAAGTCGTTCAATCGTGGTACTATTGCGTTTCGACCTGCTGCTCTCATGTCCACTGAGACCCTAGATGTTGTCAGAATCCTACTTGTGACGGACTCCTGTTACTGCAACACGCCACATGATGCACATATCGGATCGTGCTCATCTCGGACGGCCGCTTTATCTATACCCCCGGATGTAGATTGCCTTCAGGTTTTCCTGCAATCGCTTATGGAGTATGATTTAAGTTCAAGTGATCCTGATGTCGTGCAGGTATCTACAAAGCGCACTTCTAAGGACGGGTTCGATGGGCAGGAGTATTCTGATTCAGAGGAAGACTTGAACGCCGCGCAAGATCCGGAAGTAGATGCCCGCGCATACCCCCTAATCCGATTTAAGGTGGACAAAGTTAGGGAATCTGCCCGTTTACTCGACGTCTCCCTCGAGCTCCTACATTTTTATGCAGTGGAGCATGTGGCAATGGGCTATTCTGGTCCACAACTTCGGCAGGACTGTGGTGAAGAACTGTCAGAATTCGAGTTTGGAGGGCAGGAAAGCTTGTTTCAGTCAGCGGGAAAACTGAAGTTGGCCCCCCATGTTCTATCTGCACCTACGTTCTTTATGACACGCAAGCTAACGGAGGCCATGCGCAAGCTATCGAGTGATCTTACCTCACAA
Source organism: Pterothamnion heteromorphum (assembly GCA_032358295.1). Lineage (NCBI taxonomy): Eukaryota > Rhodophyta > Florideophyceae > Ceramiales > Ceramiaceae > Pterothamnion > Pterothamnion heteromorphum. Next base: position 2,123 of record JAULBV010239925.1, on the reverse strand, counting down.
GAACGGGATGTTTCTATCCAGTTCATACGTCAAGCTGCAAATTTCTACAAGGAGCTGAACCCCATCTTGTACAGGTTTTGTGTGCATCTCATTCGAGCCGATCCAAGTATTGCAACATTTCTGCATCGCACTGCGGAAGCGTTTGCGGAGGTCATTGATACACACGCATCGTTTGCGCGAGATTTCTTCCTTGAGCAGGATCGACGTTGTAATGCTGCTGTACGCCAGTTTTCTGACGAGTACAGCTCTATTCTCCCTCGAGAAATTCGCGACAACGGAGAGAATGCAGTTAGCACCTGTGTTTGCTTCCCGGGCAGGACTATGTGTCGACCTCTCCTTCGTTTCGAGGAGAAGGAGAAGGCTTTCTGCACTAAGAACCATCCGACTTCAACGACGTTCACTCCAGGAATTCTAACTGTTCAATGTGTCTGTGAACATCCAGTGTGCCTCGGATTTATCATCATGACTAGACCTGAATCAGTCTCGCTCGCCCTATCCTCAATATTGTCGTTCTTCCACATACCACCTCGCGTGATATTCTACGACAATGCGTGCAACTTGTTTTCTGCGTCCTTGAACAGGGTGCCGTGGCTTCTACGCATGACTCGCTTCGTTGTAGACCGCTTTCACTTTAAGCATCACAAGTGTTGCGGCTTATTCGACGCTAACAACTATAAGTCAATGCTAGGCCACCGATCTAGCAACGCTGAATCAATTAACGCAAAAATCGAGAAGGGACTCTCTACAATTCGATATACTACAGGCCACCACCTCGTCCACTTCATCCGAACGAAGATTGCCATGTTCAATCTCATGTCTTTCTTCAAGAAGCGGTACGGTTCATTCGACCTTGAGGACAAAGACCTCACTACATTCTTCAACTCGGAGTTCGTCTGTTCATGTGCTGCTTGCTCATCACAGGCGACCAGTTCTCCGGCAGGTGGACAGGAGCATGGTGCACCTCAAGAAGTGGGAAACATCCTACATGACGTACAGGAATAATGTCTCTTCTTCGTGCAGCAAGCGAAAGTTCCCCTTCTCGACGTTGAAGTTCACGGTTTGGGTTCCTTGACAACATAAATTCACCTCGGAGGAGTCCTCCTATTTCTACTTCACCCCGCCCAGCCTGACCCTCAACCGCGCCCAAACTCTGTCAACATTGCAACCCCGCCAGTCATTGTAACCCCGCCAGCCAGCCCCGGACGTGAGAAACGTCCGATCAGCCTCAATCAGCATTAGCCGGCCACGTCGACCTCCCCGACCGTCCACATCCTCAACCAACTTCAGCCCGCCACCCCCGCAGCTCCAACTCGGAACCACTTCAACCGCATCAGCCGGCCAAGTCGACCTCCCCGACCGTCCACATCCTCAACCACGCCATGGCCAGAACGAAACAGACCACCCGCGCGGACATGCCGCGTTCACATCCCTTCTACGTGCGCTTGGCCCTGGGCATTCCAGACGCCCCGATGTATGCTCCAGTGCCACAGGGGGTCGAACCGATTCCGGTTCAGACCGGCCGCGTCGAAAAGACAACCAACCGTGGCGGCAAGCGCAAGGAGGGCGTCAAGATGGGCAGGCGTGCCGGGAAGCGCGAAGAGGGCCGCAAGTCAGGCAGGCGTGCCGGGAATGGAAAGAAGGACGGAAGGAACACGAAGAATATCCCAGCAGTTGATACTGACGAAGTCATCCTGGTTGAAGAGGACGAGATCCTGGACAGTGGGAATGCTGCAGACGCAGACCTCTGCGGGACCGTGGAGGAGGAAGTCCTGGATGCAAGGAAATGCTGACTGGGACAAGTAGGCGAGGGTACGATTGCTGGGGAGAGGAGTAGAGGTATGCTTGGGAACGGGTCTTAAACAAATTCTGTGATCGGTCTCCCAGCTCGTGGCCGGCAACGTGGCCAAGAAAGTGGCCATCGATGTGGATGTGAGTGTCGATGGCATACACTGCGCGCAGTGCGTGCAGAGGTTGGCGGCCGCTGCAGGCCGGCCTGAAAGTTGAAGGGGAGCATAGATGAGGGAAGCAACATCAAGAAGCATTGGCGGCGAGGTTAATTGGGAGACATACTGCTTCCGCGAGAGGCACACAGGTGTTGAGGCAGGCAGAAGATTCAGTAGACA
>JAULBV010239814.1:0-12436 GCA_032358295.1 Pterothamnion heteromorphum | reverse complement strand
TTGGTTTGGTTCGGGCTTTACCCCATTTGGTTACGGAGCGGAAGTTTATGATGAACCTGAAAATTGTGTAATAACAATAGAATACTAAAACTACATTTATGACAGAACAAGAAGCGAGAAATATTTACATTGAATACAAACTTCTTTACCCAAAAAGCATGGCGCAATTTAGTATGGGTGCAAATGATTTGGCTTTATGGAAGTGGTCTATTAATCAAGCAAAAAGACGCATTGCAGGCATTGAAATAGATATTGAGCCGTCAAAATCCGCTGTTGAAATAATACAAAAGCGCGCAGTTTCTAATTTTGACGATTTTCCAGAGCATACAAAATTGGTTTATTTGGCTATTGCAGACTATTTTCCTGGGATTCAAATATACGCCACGGGTTCACGGGTTAATGGTGACTATATAGACGGTAATTCGCCTTTTAGCATTCGATACATGCGTAAAGAATTGGGTAAATCAGAAAAAGAAATAAGCGACTTTGATTTTACTTTTTACTCAAAAAGCAAGTATCAAAACGTAATTGACGACTGCAAAAAAGAAATACAAAAGCAACTTTTAGTAAAAGTGGATGCGTGTCCATTTGCGCTACTAGATAAAAAGATTGAAGTACCTATGTGGGATTTTGACAAACTTACAACGGAGCAGAAAAAACAAGCCCGTACTTTGTATTTAGCGCAAAGATGGGGCGCGTTAATGAAACTTCACAACGACTGGAAACTATCAAATAACCAATATTGCTGCAACGAAGCCCCTATAATTAAATGGTTCAAATGGGCATACGAAAACGACAAAATATGAACTTAGAAAAGGCGAAAGAGTGGATTGAAATGTATGTGAACCTAACAGATGGCGAGTTTAGGCAGCGCGTACACACGGGCGAAGGTGTTTTAATTTTGCCTAATGATATTTTTGTATGCCTATTATCGGGCGGCGCAATTGAAAGTATAACACAAGATCGCACAGGGTATTATTTTGATGGTGATTTTGGCCGTACGTTTATAACGGTTGCTCCGTTTGATAGTGAAAAACGTCGCAATAGTGTGACTTTGCGCGTGGTAGATCACGAAAGGCAAAAGAAAAACATTGTTATCTATGCTAACAGGTTTGGATTGAGCGAGGCGCAAAGGTTTTGCGATTTGCCCGATTTTCTAAAAGATCAACTACTTTCTTTGCCTTATAGTGCAATTGTTAGGCCGCTTATTATTTCGGATATAAGCGGCGGTAGCCCTAATGTTGCAAAAATAGCCGTCCGATACGGTGTTGCATATCGGACGGTGTACAAGTGGGTTTATGGGGCTTAAATAAACTAAGCAGTAGCCGCCTTAACCGCCCACATTGCGGCATCCTCATACCCTGTTTGCGCCAAAGATGCTAAACGCCCGTCCTTTACTTTCAGGTCTTCACAAAGATTAATCAATTCAGCCGTTTTTTGCTTAATTTGATCTACGATTCCATTTTTTGACGGGTTAAATTCGATGCGAACTCGCTGCTCGCCAATACTCAAAGTTTGTTCCATGTTTGAAAAATTTATGTGTGTAAATAATTGTTTGTATTTTTATGCTGGTGTAAAATCAAAAAACGCCGTAAACTTTTCCATTCTAAAGGATAGTGTACCGACGTGCATTTGCTTGTAGTAAATTTCCTCTTTTTTTATCATTGACGCTTCATTGTCCACTTTTTGAGTAATAATTATTTGCCGCCAATCATTGTCAGTTGATGGCCTATTTTCTATTGTTTCAATAATATGACGTATAATACCCGTTTTGTATTGCACAAGTTGGCCAAAAATACTATCAGTGTATTGTCCGAGCGTATCGAATACAAGTGGCGCGCTATTGCTTAGAGACAAAACCACGCTTGCTATATCTTTATCCATGTACTATATTTTTATATCAACAATAATATCAGTCTTGTTAAAATACGCATCAGTGTATTTTTTTAGTTCCGACTTGTCTGTTATTTCAATAATTAATGTGGCGGTATTTCCCGAACACTTATCTGTATTAGTAAGTGTTACGTTTGCATTGGCACGTGGAATATCCCTAAAATAATCAACGTCTGTAAATCTAATTTCCTGTACTTTAAATATCATAATTTTATTTATTTTTTAATGTCAATCTTTTAATCTTTTCGCGCCGCGACATTGAAGCCCTAAACGACGCATAACTACTGTATTGCCTACTGCCTGTTAATTGCTCAATACTGTTTTCAGCATAAAAATAGCAGTCAATACACTTGTTTTCAAATTTATTGTATAGTGCTGAATGGTAAAATAGCATAAACAAATTTACCCTTTCGTGCCTATTCATTCCGTTTGCGTGTTATTGTTCGCTGGTCAAAATCAACTTCAACATACATGCCATTTTGTAGCCAGTGGTCGCCGTCAAAATTAAATATTGTTATTAATTGCTGCTGCAAACCAAACCTAAAAGAAACGGAGTTTTTCGTGTATTCAACATCTGAAATAAACCCGCTAGATGATCCAAATTTAGTTATTTGCTCATCTTTATTACAACCAATAAAAGGTGGCAAACTTGAAATACAAGCCATATTTTCAATTTTTAATTGTTATTTAATTGTGGGCAACAATTGATAATGTGTTGCTTCTGAAATATAAATCTCTTCAATGGGCAATTTCCTGTAAACATTAAATTGGCCATTCACATTACATTTATGAGCGTCCTTTATGCTACCTATAAAAACTTCATTTATATAATAAGCATCTAAAAACAAAACACACGCCTCTTTTTTGGGCGGCGCATCGTGGATGCTAATCCACGATGATTTATCTAGTTTATCGGGCGCATAAGCCCAGTGCGTAGCATCAAACATTATCCGATCTGTATAGTTTATTGGCATTGATTCAAAAACGCGCAATATGCCTAAGTCTTTACCGCTTGCAGGGAATTTGCTTATAAATCCAATCGTGACGACGCGGCTATTTTCATTTAAAAACAGCACATCAGTAGCAATTGGCGGTATCCTATCTAAAACATTAATCCAGTTTATGTCACTCATATTTTATCTAATTTCCTGCAAATATACGCATTATTTAAAAACAATGTACACCTATTCATACTAATAAATAAAAACAGTATATGTGCGCTATGTTTGGCAATAACTTTGCCCGTATAAAAACATGGAGCAACGACAATTTTTAAATAACGCAATTGAATTAGCCATTTCATCTGTACAGGCATGGGAGGTAAACGAGGCGTTTGGATGGAATGCTTTAAACGGCTATTTTTCGGAATTGGCTATGTTGCAGGCGGGCGTTCCTTTTGCTGAATTAGGTATTTCAAAACGTCGTGAAAGTTCTTTGCCTCAAATTGTTACGCCGCAGGCTGCACTCGTTAGCGCAAGAAACTTGCAAAGAAACGACGCTATACCGCGCGGCTCTACTGCTTTACTGAAATTACAGGGCGTTATGCGTTCGCAGGATGGATTGAGCAGTTACGGCATGGACACGTTTACGGGTTGGCTACGTGACGCATACGAAAATCCAAATATTGACAGCATTATTATCGAAAGTGAAAGCGGCGGCGGTGAAAGCATAGCGGGCGCAAAGTTGCAGGTTGCAATATCGGAAAGGAATAAACCAGTAATTAGTTGGTCGCACATGGAGGCATCAGCGGCATATCGCGGGCTTGTTGGTGTAGATGAAAAGATTGCGTCAGGTGACGCGGCTGAATTTGGCAGCCTTGGTACGTTTATTCCGATCGACAAAGCCGTGTTGCAGGAGTACCGCGAACGTTACCAGTTTATATACTCCACGCAAACACCCGAAAAGAACGGCGGGCAACGGGCATTAATTGACGGCGATAGTAGTAAATTACAGGAATACATTGACCAACTTACTACACAATTCCACAACGAAGTAAAAAATGCACGACGCTTAACAGGTAGTGCGGCAAATATAGGAAAAACATTGTCAGGTGCAATGTTTCCAGCAAACGAAGCAAAACAACGCGGTTTAATTGACAGCATTGGCAATTTCCAATACGCAATGAAACGCGCTAAAAAAATGACAAAATAATACAACAGTATGAAATTTTACGATTCTATTTTAACGGGCTTACGCCAATTTTTCGGAAAGCCGGAAGCAACGGAGGCCGAAATTGACAATATCCTTTCAGAGCAAAAACACACATTGCCCGAAATTTTGAGCAGCGCAGGCGTTGATGCGCTTACCACACAAGTCAACGAAATGACCGAACGACTAAACGGTTTTCAGTCAAATTTGGATGCACTTACCGCACAATTGGCAGACCGAGACACGACAATACAATCATTGACCGATCAAATAACGGCATCACAGGACGCGATTAACACCCGTGACGAAAGTATTGCCACTTTGACCGCTCAAATTGAAGCCGCGAACAAGTCACACGCCGTTCAGGTAGCGTCTTTGTCTGCTAGTATTGCAAGCCTAAAAGCGGGTAGCGGTATTCAAAAGCAGGAAGATGCGCCCGTTGCCCTACCTAAAGAGGCGGTTCAAACGCAAAATAATGTCGTTCCGCTTACAAACAGCCGGCTCGCTGGCTTTTTGAATTTGCCAAAAACCGCAACTAATTAATAACTTTTAAAAGAAATATAGTATTATGATACTCGAAGGAGGTTTTAGTATAACATCGGTCAATGGGCCGCAAATTACAATGCAAACGGAAAGCGCGTTGCGCTTTTTCCAAAACTTTGCGGTTAAAAACTTAGACCAAGATGCGCGGGACTTAGGTCTTTACGCAGACGTGAACCTAGGTCGTGACCTTAAAGGCCGTTTTGCATCATTCACAACACCTAAGCACCTTTTGGGCGCACGGTCTAACGGCTGTACATGGAATCCTAAAGGCGGTGTTCGTTTGAATATTTCCGAGTTTCCGACATGCCCCGTTGAATACGATGGCGAACAATGTCCTGATGCGTTCTACGGAACTTGTTTTGAGCGTTTGTTTACGCCGGGCAGCCAAACACCATTAACCGATAGCGCAGAGGCGCAGGCGGTTTTAGGTTTGATGTTGGAGCGTATTTACCTTGGCTTGGGTAACTCGTTTTACAACCTATACAACTTTGCCAACCACCCTATTATCGAGCAAGTCAACACGACTGGCACGTATGCGGTTGATACGCAGGAGTGGACTGATTATTACGATCAGCAAATGTCCGGAGATTGCGGCGGTTTGATTACTCAATTGGATGCGCTCAAAGAAGATGATTTTTACAATCAGTATTACAACCTTGTTATTCCAACGGGTTCAACAGGTGTTGATCTTACGACCGATAAATACATTGGTGATATTACCGACCTTTTCCGCTCTTTGGTAGATGCCGCTTCACCTGAATTGAAAATCGCTATCAATCGCGGCGTAAATGTGAACGGTCGCAATTTGAAACCCGTACTTTTGGTAACATACCAAGAGTTTGTAGCGTACAAAAAGTACATTACCGACATGGCACCGACTAACGAACTGGCGTACCGTTACGAAATTGAAATGATGGACGGCGTAACCCGTTTGTCTAAAAACGTAATGGAGTGGGAAGGATTGCCTGTTATTCCTTGGGACGCAAACACGGAATTTGACGCTATTGTTGGTGTTAAATCACACCGCGCTGCGATTGTTGCACCTGGTTCATGGGGCGTACTTTCTAATGTTGAAGATGTGGCAAACCGCTTGTTTTCGGGCGCGGGTTTGGTTGTTCAGCAATCAACAAGTTTGGATGACAAAGGCAAAGTATTCATGTCAACTACATTCCGCTGGGGCGCGGCAATTGCAGACCCTAAAATGGCTGTAATGGCATCGCTTATTATCCGTCCAGTTCCGGCATAAAGCCTAACTTTTAACTATTAAAATTTAAAAACATGGCTTGTTCATTAGTCGCTTTAAATAGCGTAGCAACGTGTACAAATGACGGCGGCGGTATCGCTCGTTCGTTTATTTGTAACCTTGCAGATATTACCGCCGTAACACTTACATCGAATGTAATTTCGGGCTTTACAATGGCTTCAACAGGTCTATGGAAAGCACTTGCATACGACAAAGACGACACGGCATATTTTAACCAAGTTGGCGCACGGGCAAACGCGGGCGCACCTTATATCGCAACACAAACGGCGTTCCTTAAATTCAAAGGGCTTTCAAGCGCGTACACCATTGCGGCAAACAACATGAAGGATTGTTGTAACGTCGTGGTTATCCACGTGCTAAACAACGGTACTCGTTTTGTGCAAGGTATTGAAATTGACGCAACCGCCGTCGGTGGTTTTACTGGTAGCAAAACAGATACACGGGTTATACCGTCTGCAATGTCCGATACCGGAGCAAATCAAGCGCGTTTGGAAATGTTGATTGAGGGTACAACCTTTACACTAGCACCTGCCACATCGTTAAGCGACTCGGCAATTTTAGCACTATAATATGAAGTACGAAGTAAAACAGGAAATAGTGTCAGCCTTTCCAATATCTATTACCCTAAACGAAGCGGGCAAACCCGTTAATTTAATGGGTGTAGATGTTACGGTTGATGTGGCAGGCACAGCAGAAGCACCGCCAACAAAGCGGGTAGTAAAAGCAGCAACGCAGGCAGACCTTGCTTTTTTATTCAAGCAAGGCCACCCGTTTATAATCGAATCAGTAGCAGCAGAAAATAGCAAGTAATGAGTGAAAGAACAATAGACATAGATTGTTGCGGTGACAGCACCCCGACTAATCCTAAAAAAGACTTGTGGGGACGCAGAAGCGGCACACGATCTATGTCTATGTTCGACATTAAAAGCCCGCTAGAATCAGAGGTTACGGACAGTAAAGAATTAGGAGACTTTTTCAAAAATTGGCCGTTTATTCCTTACGCTGGCACGACATTAAGCAGTTCGCATGGTTTGCTAGATTTGTTTGTCATGCTCCGCAAACTAAGCCCAACGCACGGCACTTGCATTTCTAAAAAAACAGAATACGCGGTTGGCGGTCGGACAAAGATTATAAACGCGGTTAACCCTGTTTGGAATTTGCCCACTGAAAATAGCGATGTTTCTTTGCAAGAGCAGGTTGTGTATTCCACTAACGTAGATACGTTTTTCAAGTTTGAGCAAGGGCTACAAGAGGCACACACCGCAATAAGTACCTTTTATCAGTCAGTAGGTGAGGCTTATGTAGAGTTGTCGTATTCAACAGTAAACGGGCAAACGCGCATAAATATAAATGTTCATAAAGAACGGCACGTTTTGCCCGCTAAATCGGAAACATCATATCAAATTTATGGTATTTCTAAAAAGTGGAACGACGCATATTTGCGCCAAAATCCACCGCGATTAGTGACAGGATACCCCGAATTTACGACAGACGAAAACGGCGTAACGCGCACAATGTTTTTTCTAAAGGCGGGCGAACTAGATTATCACGGGCGGCCAAAAAGTGAAAACGGCACGGTGTACGCTTATAGGGAGGTGCAAGATAGCATCTATCTTACAAAGCAGGCGGCGGGCAACTTTTCGGGGCAATTGATTATTGAAGTTGAGGGAGGGCAGGAAACGGACGCAATAGACAACGAAGGCGCACAAGGCGCAGGATTTATTGACTTTGCGCATAGATTTGAGGACAACTTTTCAATGAAAGCCGAAAAACCGCAAAGCGTATTGATTACGGAGCGGCCATACGGAGCGGGCGAAATGTTTGTTTTTCAGGTAAAGCCAAACACGGCGGAAAATTGGTACGATGTTACGGGTGAAATTGCAATAGGCCACATAACAAGGGCGCACCAGGTTACACCACGCTTTATTGGCAAAGAATCATCAAACGGATTTTCAGAAAATGCGTATTTAATGGACTACCTTACAAATGTAGAGCCGACAATTAATAGCCTTAGAGAAACGATAATAACGTTTACGAATACGATCATTAATGCAGGTTGGGACGTATTAAATATGCCGGATATGAAAAAGTATTCGATCACTTTTGATAATCCTATCCAAAGCATGATTGATCTATTTAAACTGCAACAAACAGGTAATGATAACAGCGTTTCAAGTCCTAATCAATAGTGGTGCAAGTCGGGATTATCCGACCGCGCTATTTTGCAAACTCATTCCACAGATTGAGCAGGAGTTTGTACGCACGTGTTTAGGTTCGGATTTGTGGGACTACCTTAAAACAAAGTTGACGGCCGTACCAAGTGACGTAGTAACATGGAATAAAAACGACGTTTATATGGATGGCGATACGGTAGATTATTACGGCACGTTGTTTACTTCACTAAACGACAACAATGCAACAGAGCCAAGTTATTCAGATAGTGAATGGTTGGAGTTTCAAATGTTCACAGACGCTAATTGTAACGAGTTGTGGGAAACGTATTTAGTGAATGTTTTAGCAATGAAAGTATTTGACGCTACCTTGGCGCGTACAACTTTGCGAGTAACAAGCGGCGGCGTAACACCAAACACGGGTGACGGCACAGGGTTTAGGTCTGGGAAAATGGATGAAATACAACGCTTTAGGGGCGATATTCAAAAAGACATTGAACGCACAACTACAAACATGATTGAGTGGTTGGAAAATACGGCGGCAACAAACGGAATGCCCCTGCCTTTTATCTGCACATCAAATGGTTGCAAAACTACGGGCAAAACGTCACGGCGTTGGAATTTCAGAACAGGGGCAACAGTAATAAATACGGATTGGACATGAATTTAATTGATGATCTATTAAAGGCGGGCGCAAAAGCAGTTTTGGAAACAAAAAAAGTTAGCATTGAAATAGCGGCGCAAAGAATGGAAATTTGTAAAGAATGTTCAGTGTTTAACGCTAAAAACCTAAAGTGCAAAGATTGCGGTTGCTACCTAGAGGTAAAGACAGAATGTGAAACAAACTATAATCCTAAAAAATTAAGGCATGAGGTTACGCATTGTCCACTCGGCAAATGGGGCGATGCCAGCACCGCAAACATATACAGAAAGATCGACGGTTTGCCGTTAATTATAACAAACTAAAAAGTAATAACATGAGTTTTAAAACTTTGTTGGTCGCAGACCAAAACGCAGATAACACGCTAAAAATTCAAGAATCCGATTCACCTTGTTGCGGTGACGGCACTACACTTTGCAAATATGTAGCAACCTATGCAACAGCCAATACCGTTACAGGTTTGATTATCAAAGACCGCGACGGAAATAATCAAACTTTGACCTTTGCATCGGTAAGCGGTGCGACGGCTGTTAAGGCGGCTGTTATTGCGGCACTTGCAGCCGAGGGTTACGAAGATTATGCAGACGGTTTGGAATCAATCACTTTTGTAGCAGTTAGCACAAACCTGGTTGTTACGTCGTATTCAGACGTAGAATTGGTAAGCCTTACAGCATCGGGCGGCGCGGCTGCATTTACAAAGACTTGTGTGCAGGAGGGCGTATGTACTTACACTAAAGCGGCGTTCGGTTCACTCACAAGCCAAACCATTACCGCTAACGGCGTAACTACTGCGATCATTGACACGGTTGCAGGCACTACCACCACATCTGCTATTTCTGCGAGCGTTTTGGCCGCACTTGTCGCGGGCGCGGTTCGTAACCCTACGGTTGTGACAACCTCAAACGGTACGGGCGGCTCAATGCTTTACACCGTTACAATCACAGCAGCGCAAGAAAGCGACATTCGCTGGACTGGCACTTTGATCGCTCCAACAAATTGCCGTGTTGAATTTGTGGCCTAATAAGGCGTAAGACACAACAAAAAATGTAGTTCATTATCCCCCAATCCCTATTCTCGCTTTGGGGTGCGGGGGTTTTTATTTAATACAATACCGACAAAATGCCGACAATAAACATATCACCCGAAAAGGTCAAAATAAGATCGTTGCAAGGTGCGGATATTCCTTTGCCTGTAATTATTACACAAAATTCGTTACCTGTTAATATTACTGGATACGACTTTGATATGGAAATTATCACGGCGGGCGGTGCTGTTATTCAAGCGTTAACGGTCGGCGATGGCATTACAATTGTAAGCGCGGTTAACGGTTCTATTTTGTTAAGCATCGAAGGTGGTACGTTAGTTTTTGGCAGTCGTGGAGACGTTAATTTATTTGGCACTTTATGGGTAACAGATACCGACGACGAACGACGGGCATTTGTACAGTTTTGTTTTGTGCTTGCAAGTACAACGCCCTCGGATTGCGGCGGCGGTTGTGGCAACTTTTGGAGCGGTGAAAATAGTGTTATTGTGGATGTTCCGCAAACTACGATTGATGTGCAAGTAAACGCATATTTGCCACCAACGAACGCGCAAATTATTGAGGCATTAAATTCATTACCTGAATATGACAGCGACGAAAGTGCAATTGACGACGGACTATCTTACCACGACGCTTTTTGGCACAATGAAAACAGTACGGCGGGCTTGCCTGGCTTCCTAAAGCGAGTAACAATAGTATAACAAAAAGTAAAAAATGAGATTTACAACTACATTAATAGCATTTTTTTTAGCGTTCACTGTTTCGGCTCAAAGTCCGATCTTTGAATTTGAATGTTTCAGCAATGCAAACATGACGGGCGATAGTTGCGATATTTGCGTTGGAACAAGTTTTCAAAGCAGGTCTTTTAACGGTCTTATGGTTTACCGTTTAGGGGTGTTTAATAGGTGGATAGATGAACCGTATTTAATACGTTTACGCCCCGGTAATTCAGTTGAATTTATTGAGCAGATAGGAACAAACCCCGACCGCATAACAATTCCTTTAAATCAAACAGGGTTTTCTACGATTAGCGGCTTTATTGATTCTACTTTTTGCGCGGGTGCAAATGTTGATTTTTCGTTTTTCGCATCGGATAGTTTACGCACAACGGCAATAAATTACTTAGACACAATTAAGATTGTAGGCAGAGGCGGCACAACGGTATTTTTTGACACGCTTACTCAAAAGTATATTATCACTTCGCCAAGCGCGGCGGCTGGTACAAATTTGTCTTTTACAGGTTCTAGTTCGCCCGTTACACTAAATAGTTCGACAGGTACGGACGTTAACTTTGTGGCTGGCACATCTATTTCTTTGGCGGCTACCGGTACGGATTTGACAATAACAAATACCGCGCCTAATATAAACCAAACAATTAGCACTACTGGCGCGGCTGGGAATATTACACTTAGCAACGGTGGCGGCACATTAAATTTGAATGTAAACGACGCAGATGCGAGCGCGACAAATGAACTACAAAATTTATCGCTTACAGGGCAGGCGTTAGGAATTTCAAGCGGCACAGGCGTAACGCTGCCTTTAATTGGCGTGGCGGCCGGTACTGGCGTTTCAGTTTCCACCACGTCAGGCGTTACAACCGTGACCAATACAGGTGATTTAAGCAGTACAAATGAAATACAAACTCTTTCATACTCCGCGCCAAACCTTTCTTTATCGGGCGGCGGCGGTTCGGTTGCAATACCGCAGGGGGACATAACAGGCACAGGCGCAAACACACAAGTATCTTTTTTTACAGGAACTAAAGCAATTGCAGGTAGCAGCGGGCTAACCTACAATAATTCAACCGGTCAATTGTCAATATCTGGAGCGGGTAGAACAATTTTAGCGACGCAAACAGGAGGGACGGTTAACTCTTCTAATGTTTTTGACTCAGGGAGCAATTGCGAATATCCAGTTGAAATTACATCGGGCGTACCTGCTTACACGGCTGCTACATTATTAATTAGGTCGCAAGGCGGCGTAGGAGATAGGGGACTTGGGATAAAACTGCACGACGGTTCTAGTACTGTAAATAAGTCGTGGTATATCGGTCAAGCATACGAAACGCCAACAATATTCTCTATATGCCACTTAACAACAACAAGTATTTATGCAAATGAAGTTGCAAGATCTCAATACTCTTTAATGGATTTAGACCCAGCCACAGGAATGCGAATAAAGGGCGATTCAAGATACTATAATATAAGCAGTATAACGAGCGGAGCGGACGGCGCGCCAAAGATTTGCGGGTTAAAAATGTTTGGTACGGATTTCGCATATCCGTCCACATCAATAGAATCACATACTTATCAATCAAATTCCACACACGCTGATTTAGTATTTAATGCAGCGTCAAATATTACAACAGGAACAATAAACGAGCGCATGCGCATAGTGGGAAGCAGTGGGAATGTAGGCATAGGCACAGGGGCAACAACCAGCGCAAAGTTAGATGTTGCAGGTAATTTCAAACTAACAACACGCACAGGCACGGCCACAACAATAGCGGGATGGGGTTCTGATAACATAAGCAGGGATTTGGCTTTAGGCGCAGGGTTAAGTATAACAAGCGGCACATTAAACACATCGGGAACAGTAGGCGGCACAGGAACGGCAGGAAAAGTTGCATACTGGAGTGGCACAAACACACTAACAGCAAAGAGCAATTTTGCATTTGACGGCACAAATTTATCAGTTGGAACGGCAACGCCGGG
>JAULBV010239481.1:0-12469 GCA_032358295.1 Pterothamnion heteromorphum | reverse complement strand
ATGTTACAACTTTTCGCGGTAATGTACTGTTACTGCATGTGCGCATCGCGTGCAAGTGCCGCGTCAGGCACCAGTCCGACGTATGCCGCTAATAATAGCGCGGGACTTAACTCCGAACAGAGATTCCTGACGCCTGACACGTCGCTTGCACAAGTGTCTAATTTAATTATGTCGCGCATCGCTAAAACGCTTTTATTGACAGCTGCCTTTAATAGGAATTTTCCTATTGGTCATTCACGCGATGTTTCTATTTCTTTTCTGTTCATTTTAAGTCCGAAACAGAAGCGAAGTGCGCAGACGGAACCTCTACAGCGAGTTGGGAAAGTAAAACCGCAAGCGTAACGCAGTCTAATCGCCGCGCGCGGTAGAATTTTCAAATAATGCGGGGCGAGCGTGACACTTGATTGATAGGTGAAATCAGCGAATTCGGACGCGAGATTCTTTAGTCTATTTGGCCCAGGCAAAACAAAACGATTTATCCTGAATGCAGCATGCACGCAAGGCACTCGGACGCGAGTTCGGCGACGAGTTCGAAACCGAAACCCCCAGATGCCGTGCAGGAGACCTCTGTAAGCCTGTGTAAGGACCCGTCATGGGTTCTGTAATGCGCGTGTGGCTGGGACCGGGGGCACTTGACACATGGACACGTTGGCTGGGAATGGACCGGTATGACATGCAGGCGGCACGTGCCGATCACGCGCCGGGGCACCGAAATGCGTGATATCAGCATAAATAATCACCGGAAAAGCAACAGAAAGGGCAGGTTGATGACGACAGGAAGGAAACGTGGACATGTGGATATATTGGAAATATAGGAATAGCCGGGAAACATCGCATTGCGAAAAATTGGGAAATGGCTATTAGCGTTTGCATTGAACTGTAATGCGGTGTGTGTAAAGATGTTCAGGCCTTATCATTGGAGGAATGCCAGAACGAATCTTACACGTGACATCGTGTGATTGGAAGAATGTAGTGTAAGCGTGTTCTGAGCGATCTCGAAATGAACAGTGATATCCAATAGTAGGTCAGTACTTGTCAAAATATAAGAAAACGAATAGATTTCAGTGGACAGCAGTAAGCGTATAGGGAGATGATTGGGTACGGAAAGAAGGACAAGAGTGATGATCCGTGGTCGTACGTCGTTCTGAAACCCCGAAACCATGCACACGTGTGCATGGCGCTCTGGAAGAATTGAGAGTACCCCAGACTATGTGTACCAAATTACCAACACGCCAACACGTACGGAGTAGCGATGGAGTAGCACAGGGGGCGGGGAGCGGCTACCTAGAGTCAGGAGGGAGGCGGGGATATTAAAGGAAGAGATCCTGGTTGAATTGGGAATTGACTCGGAATTCGAGGTTGTGCATATATATTTCGAAATTATTGAAAAGTGTAACATTAGTTACAGACTGGACACGAAATCAAAAGGCCAGCGTGCAAGTAAGATGCCGCCAAGGCGGAGGGCCTCGATTCGGGTGAACCCGCGCAACCCAAACACCGTCGTTCCCAATGCGGATCCTAACTCTTCGCACGTGTTTTCGGCTGTTGAAAGAGGTGCAAGATCGGCTGTCAAGGTTTCAACGAGCGTGCGGGCAACAGTTCATTTATTTCTCAAAGAGCATTCTACTTTAGTAGTCCAACTTTTCCTTCAACTTCTTCATGAAGACTCTGTCCATTCCACAAGCTTTGCAGACCTTCCCGTTCTTCTTTCCCTTCGGAAGGAACTTGCGCGATTGGGCATCAACTGTGCGAAGTATGCACCTTTCGTGAAACGGCTTCTCACAATAGAGGCAGGTATGGGGCATATTCGTAAGAAACTGCATTGATGAGTCCGTTCGATGCGTGCATTGTATACCGGTGGCACAGTATATGTTGGTGAACATCCATGCGGACACCTTGGTCAGGTTATCCGGATGAGGTGGATCTTCCTCTCTGCGATATTCAGGACCTAAGGCGGCAATTTCAGCTTCTGCTACTGCATCATCGTATGCATCATGCGCATCTGGGTCACTGGTCGGAGGAACGACTAGGGCCGAACTTGGTGTAGCGGGTGAAATTTCCTGGGGAGGTTCTGCATCATGATCGGGTGGAGTAGAATTATCTTGACCTGTACTGGCACCTGCTCGGGGTGGAGGGGTACGATCAGGGAGTGGAGGGGAATCATCTTGGGGTGTAGGGGAATCACCTTGATGTGGAGGAGGATCATCATGGGTTGCAGGGGAATCATCTTGGGGTGCAGGTATCGAAGGGCCCGGTTGGGGTTCAGTGCGGGCAGGCGCTGAAGAGCTGTTTTCATTTGCAGTGGTCGGGAAAGCCTCTGAATGCAGTCTAGTCCGAGCATGTGGCATTTGTGACGACACGACAGGAGAAGATGGCGGAACGTCCTGGGAATCTGGAACAGGTGGCTCTGTTCTGTTGCGTACTTCATCAAAGACGCTTCCCATGATGTTACCTGTGCGACGGAATGGAAGTTCTGTAGACTGAGAAGCAGGTAAGTTCGCACGATTCCCGTTTGTTGGGCGCACATCATCGAAGACTCTTCCAATGCTGTTACCTGGGCGAACGAATGGAACCTCCGTCTCATGAGAAGGAAGTGCGTTTCCAATAGGCATGTCGACTGGGGGCGCACGTTGCGGATGAGCTGCCTGGTCATCCATGACCGGGAGTTCCACGCATTCTACGTTGTTGGAAGTCGTCAGTGACGACGAGTGTGCGATGAGGCAATCCAAAGCTGTCCTGGAGAACTCAGGCTCCTCATCGTAAAACGCCGATAAGATGCAGCACACAAGGGTTGAATAATTCTTGTTGCGAAGGTGCCTCATCTGAGGCAAGATGATTGTTGCAGGTGGATCGGTCTGGTTGTTTGGCTTTGGGAGGGAATACACGTTATCGTCATGCTTGAATTGACTTCTGAACCACGGGGGAGTCATGGCAGTATAAACGTGCCTCGGAATGGGATTAGTGGACTTCGTAATAGTCCGAAGATGGGACGGAGCCTTCGAGAAGAAATTTCCATACACATACCACAACTGCTTCTTGGAGAGGGATAGGAACTTCTGAAATGATTCTTCGTAAACCGGAACGAATGACTGAAGCCCATCATGCCTGGTGTCGTGTTCAGAACCGGGGAACCAGGATGGACATTCCGAGTGCTGGAAGGGGTTGCTCTGTCTGGGGCATTGAGGTTGAGGTTGGTGTGCCTCATTGGACGTTGGAGTGGGGACGACTGCATTGCGAAGTCCGGACATCGTCGTGAAGGTCATTATGCTTGAGGCAAACGACTCCGTGATATGCCTGCTATCCGGTCGGTTGAATCTGATGGTCGTAGAATGCAGTATGGAGACTTGGGTGGACTTCATGCTAGAATTGGCCATGTCTCTCTCGAGGATGAGGTGGATGCGTCCATTGTGCACGTTACCTTCAGCTTCCTGGATCCTGCGTACGATGTCTCGTAACTCGGCACTGATGATATTGGAAGTGGTCATGATGATCTCCGCGTGATGGATACGGAGACGAATGCAGCGATCTTGGATGGTGACCAATAGAAGATATGAACTGTCGCGCCGCACGCTGATAACCAGAAAGAAGTTGGTTGACGGATAAACTGCACGTAGGGACCGACCGATCTTAGCACGGAATGAGAAGGGTCAGTGAAAGGAAGCCGTCGGAGCGGTTGCACAGCAACGGCGAGGGCTGTCGGGGACGACAGGGTGGGCGCGTTGCGGACGCGCTCGGCGAGGAAACAGTCGGGAAACTTGATGAGGCACAGGCACGCACAGTGGCCATGACGGAGCAAAACCCGGGATTCAAGCACGGATGGACGAGAGGGATTGAATGATAAATTTTTGAGGAGTTTTGAGCGCAGTTGGCGAAGGCCCGAGACCTGAACGCCTCACGAGGAACGAGAGGCCCCGGCACCTCGCCCACGGCGGCGTGTTTCGGTGACCCTGGGGATCGGGCAGTTGAACGGTTGGGCGGATTAGTGAGAGGGTGGCCAATCGAGAATCGATATGAAGAAACCCAAGGAAGAATCCGGCTGGAGACTCAGCTCTGGATTGGCTGTGCTGTGGACTACAGCAATCGTACGACCCAATCGCAGGGACTCCAATCGCGAGCGCTTTTGCCCCCCTTTTGCGCGCTGTGCTTGGGGGATTGTGTATCGATCTGGGAGGTCGAGGAATATTCAAAAATTTGGAAAACAGGGAAGGATGTGATGGTCACGTGTCCACTCAGGATATCGCCACTCGGCAACGGTCCCTCGCCAGCGCTCGCCGCCGAAGCGAGAGCCCTCAATCGACCAGGCGAATAACGGGCCAGTTTAGGCACATGTCCGCGAGCCTCTGCAAGTTGCGATTTTGTCGCGTGAGGTTCCACGTATGGAAGAATCAAGAGTGTTCATACGCTGCGCGCCGAGCACAGCGCCGTATGACAGTGATATCCCAATGGAATGCGTATATAATTTCTTTTAACAGGCCCAGGTAATAATTTAGACACCCGACCGGTTCCCTTCATGCGCAGTCGGCAGTGCGGAGTGTGGCAGCATTTATGGAATATTGCGAGCGCCGTAACAGGTGGCGGATGAACGTCTAAAACGCTTACATAATGTGGAGAGACCTGCGCTTCGGTAGCACACTGCGGGCAAAAAACGAAGCGCCCCTCTATCCCCTTCAAGGGAAGTGGGCAGAGAGAGTCCTACGGAGCTAAATACTCTCTCGGCACTTTTGTGACGGGCCATACATCATTCGCCCCACATCATTGCTGTTGTGGAGCCAGTACGCGAGTTTAATGTAAAACGCCTCGTAGGCGGGCTCGCGTAGGCAGCCGTTGTTTACGCGCGGCCCTGTTTTCCGAGACATAGTTGAAGTAATCGAAGCACTGCCTGGAGTTTAACGCCGTTGGCGTTAACCGGTCGCAACCCAACCAGAGTGCATACTGTAGATCGTGATTGGATTGTATGATATTAAGATAGAATACAGTCATTGAATAAAATTAAAAGCTATTACACTGTACTGTAATAAGGGTCGATCACGACTGTACGGGACGTGTTCCACCCCGGAGGGGTGGAACACGAAAAGCCAAGGCGATAACGGACCCAGAAGCGCAACACATGTATGTACGTGTGCACCAAAAGCGAGTCGGTTGGGATTCATAGATAAGTCGCCATACGTGGAATGGTTGGGCCTCAGCTCCGTATTATCAGCACGCTGCACAATGTCAGTGCAGCCCGACGGGCTGCAACATGGCGTGTTGAATCACTCCAGCGTTTTAAGGCTTGGTAACGTTAGAGCCGCACGGAGATTTAGCACTCGCTTGTTTTACGTATTATGTTCCCGAGCCCTATCTGGCGGGGACTCGATCTGGCACACGTTGTATCGAATCGGATGTATCTGTCGGCGAGGCGCGTAGTAAGTGTGAAAAACATGGGAGCCAGTACAGACAGGAAAGGTGCCAAAAAGTGGAAGGCTATACGGAATTGCGCCACACGGGGCCACTTGCACTTTTTATTAGTCTAAGTCAGCGTTCAATTCAACTCGATACGAAGAGGCTCGGAATAATGTGAACGAATACTCCGAAGTTGCCGGCAAGAAGAACCCAGATCGATTCGGACGCGGACGCAGGCCCGGCCTGCACAAATCGCCCCAATCCAGAGGCACACATCCATACGCTCTCTCCTTGCGTACACCCGCAGCTTCAGCGTCCTGAAGCTCCTCAGAATTGCCAATCTGGTCGTGTTGGCCGGCAGACCACCACACTGCGGCATGGAGAAGCCTGGACAGTTCGGGGCCTGCGTAACATCCTGACTGGGTAGTGGACCACAAGAAGCGCGCGGGCAACAGTTCATTAATACCTAATCGTGCGGGCGACAGTTCATGTTTACTTCATCACTTCGGATACGAATAACTACTCGGAGCCGTGTGGTGCTTCAATGGATTCGCAACACTCGCAGTTGCATTTGTATTCCTCATTGAAGAAGGAAATGAGGTCAGCATCCTCAAGCTCAAAGTCACTATATTTTCGGCGGAAGTTGGCGACGGTGTTGAATACAGCCATTTTGGTCTGGAGGAAGTTGACAAGGTGGCATCCAGAAATCTTGCGAAGTGACGACAATCCAATCTCGATCTTTGCATTTATCGATTCAGCGGAGCTGCTACGGTTCGACACGAGGCACTTGTAGCTGTTCGCATCGAAGAATGATGAGCACTTATGGTTCTTGAAATGGAATCGATCAACGACGAAGCGGGTCATGCGAAGCAACCAAGGCGCACGGAGCATAGTAGAAGTAAATAGATTACAAGCGTTGTCATAGAACACAACCCTGGGAGGGATAGCGAAATGAGAAATCACTGAAGATAATGCCAGAGATGTAGACTCAGCCCGTGTCATGACGATGAAACCCAAGCAAATAGGATTCCTGCACACACATTGCACTGTTAATATACCTGGAGTGAAATTGGAAGACGTCGCGTACTTCTTATAACACATGAGGCTCTCTTTCCCGTCGAAAGATATAAGTGGCCGGGACATGCGTCTTCCAGGAAAGCAAACTCCTGAGGAAAGCGCATTGTCGCCATCTTGTCGTATTTCTCTTGACGTTACAGACCCATACGTCTCACCATACTTCCAGCAGTTCAAGTCACTGCTCATGTCAAGTGAAGAAAAGAACTCCACTGCCATTGCCGAATGCTCTGTGAGCAGTTTCGAAACGATATCAGATAATTCAATGGCGTTCTGTCGGATGGACCTGTGAGCGTGTTGGACCTCGATACAAAATCGGTATAGGGGCGGATTGAGTTCACGAATGGCTGGAAGCACTGGTCTGAATGATCGAAGGACTTCTTCGTACGACGCGGGAGAGGTGCAGGTAGAGAGTTTCTGCAACTTCGAACCAATATCTGCATGAACAGAGAAAGCTGGTCCACCGAGTACTAGGGATGACAGAACTGGGTCTCCCATTTCTGGGAAGACTGGGTGGTCCTTACTTTCGGAGTACTTGTTCCAAACGTCTAGTACTTCCCTCGTACCAGGGCCACAATAAGGCAAACCAACGTTCTCCGTTGCGAGGAAATCCAGCAACTGAAAAGCAGCTTCTAGAAGATGTGCAGATCGTTTGACATCACTTGTCTTGAGTCTGAAAAGAGGGGCAATGGGCCCCGAGTCTTCCACATTCGATCCTTCACTAGGTTCATCCTCATACTCTGAATCTTCATAGTTATGGTTCTTCTTGGAAGGGTCCGTCAGAATAACGACATCAGATGCGGCAGCACCAGTCACTGTGTCGTCCAGCAAGTACTGGAGGGTGAGTGAAATGACGGCTGGCTCTGACGAAAACTTGCTCTGATTCATCCGTTCTGTGCAGTTGTCATTATGCGCTTCCACCGGAATCCTTGAACAAAAACATGCTCCACGCTCGAGATACAATTTTGCTATTCTCAGAGACTCGGCTGTCATATGCTTGGCTGGGCGGAAGGAGACCGTGTTCTTCTTGTGTGCTCTACTTGCTGCACGGCCAAGTGCACTTCGCGATATGCGAATAACGGAAGTCAGAGCTGTCCGATTCAGAGGTGTTGCGCAGAGGTGCTGTCGTCGTCGTCCCGAAGGGTACTTCAACACGTGGGTGAGCCGTTTGTAGTTCGGAAGTGGGCCTAAAATTCCAGCGGAGGTCCCATCCACAACTACACCTTTCAGCCGCTTGAGGGTTCCGCCGTCCGCACTCAGGCCGAGCTGTCTGCGATCATCGTCTGTGACTTCAACCTCACATTCATGACATGTGAAGAATTTTTCTGTCATCTTCTCGTTTTCGTTCGTCAGAGTTGACATGAACAAACCGAAGGCTTCGCTCGTTCTTCTTCTAGTCTGCAGCAAATTTATAACTCGAGACGATGTTTCGTGGAAGGCAGATATGCTTGCTGATCTGGTCATACCGCCAAGTATCCCAATACAGCTCCGAATGGAAATATTCCATTGGAACACAGCCGCGGAAACGTTGTACATCAACTCTGTGGTATACAATGACTCTCTTCGCACTGGAAACACAGCATCGTTCCGTCCCGTGTACATAGCAACTGTACCGCAACGGGAACAGCGGTGATCAATCACGTTGACTTGACTAGAACCGTCAAAAGCAGTGTGCAATATTGCACTCCTCGTGAGCTCAGTCCCAGAAAAACATTTCTCAGAACACTGCGATAGGTCCCCATCAGTAGTCGTCTCTCCGATGCATCTGGGATTGGCATCCGTAAGAACAATAGAACCGTTGTTACTTCTGAGCCGTTCAATGAGACTTCGCATGTTTGAAATCTCTGAAGGGCACGGCAGTAATGGGCGTGCATGCTCTAAGAAGTACTTCTGCAAAGCAGCAGCCTCATACGTACTTACGAAATCAGACGAAGCAGTTGGTTCAGTGCGCGAAGTCTTCTGAACTGAATCAGCACAGACCTGCTCATGCCGACAATATATTCGTCGGAATGAACTCACTGTGCACAGTTGGCACTGGAAGCGATGGTTCCGTCGCTTAATGACGGCAACGAAGACGAGACGTTCGACATGAAACACAACCCATGTGGCCCACTCAGCCCTCTTCAAACCTGTTGCAGACCCGCCGCCGTTTGTGTTCGAATCGGGAACATGACGCACCAGTTCAGCCGTTTCGTATCCATCGGAATCAACCACCGTCTTCGAGCCGTAATATGTACTACGAACATCTTGAAGGATGTTCATGATCATCGAGGGCATACGGGAGTGCTCTTCCACGGCGACGGTATGCGGGCAATGGGATGTCAAGTCGGGCTGACATGTGCACTGGATGTATAACTCATCGTTGGTGTCTATACTTGTTTGTCGGAGCACGCAGGACATAGAGCAGCAACGAGGCGTCTTACCGTCGACCATCTGCCACATGAACCCGACCACGCCGAACTCTGAGCCTTCTCTTCCCGTGAGCACGGTGGATATGGCGAAGACGGACCCTTCAGAAACGCCATGCACGACTTTCATTCCATACTGCGAAGGAACTCTCAGCTTATGAAAGTTCGAACATGCTGCTTCTACAACAGAAATGAATCCGTCTTTATCTGCCGGGTTTGTCGGGCGAGCCTGAGGTACGCGAGGGGTCAGCCTACTCCTCACTCCTAGTTGTCTGCGTGACCTTCGATATCCCAATGGAATAGTTCTGTGCTCGGGAAGGGGATGGTTCGTATCTTGGACAGGAACAGAATCGGTTTCATGCAGTTCATCATCATCCGGCACGACGTCTTGCCCGACATCTCTACTTTCGCACATGAGGTTGTAGTCGTCTATTATGTCGACAGTCAGGCTTGTACCGGGAGGAATGGGCGGTGTAGTGTTGACAGGTTGGTAGGATGTTCGAAAGGAAACATCTGAGACAACTTGACAGGAATGCACGTACACATCAGACGAACCTGGTTCTTGGTACAGAGTGATGGAGTTTTCCATTGAAAGTTATGAACTGATGCCCGCACGCAATTATCCAGGGAGCGCCTTGTGTCCTTCCTTGTGGGTTCCGCTTGTTCGTTGTTGATAACGTTTCTGCGCCGGAATCGGTGTGGCCCAGGTCTTGAAGTGAGCGTCAGGCACGCGCTGCGGCGAACGGACAGATCTGGACTGCAGTGGGGAACACGAGGGTGATGTGACTCGATGTGAGGAAAGCGAAGCGCTTGGTTCGCGAAGTGGAGGACTGGGAAAGCAATTGCTCGGATCGGGGGCTGAGTGACGCCTGCGGTACGAGTACCCCACGCCGACCTCGCACTTCAGAATAGGTTATTCAGCCTCGCTGATTTCGATTGGCATGGTGAGAATCAATTTGCCGGATATTTTTAGTACTGTTCAGTAATGTAAAGGTCTGTAAAGCGCTGGATTGGCGAGATCCCGAACGGACAGTTGTGATAATTCTTTGAATTTTATGAGCGTCCGCCTTGTATCCGAGTGAGTGGCCGTGGGGTTAACGCAGTATAATGCGATACGACTCTCCGCCTTACTCGAGTACTTTACAGTCCATTTTGTTGACTTCGCCCATTTTCGTGCCAATATCCTGGCACCATCCATATTTTATGGCACGAAACCGAGGTGAAAGATGACAAAAATGTCAAGTCGCACTGCCACGACGCTTCGTGAACGTGCGATTTGACACTCTGCACAATCAGAATGACACAGCAATGTGGCTCCCTGGCAACTAGACAGCCTCGTGACCAGTTCCTGAGGAAGACCTACTCACGCTGTGTGGTGTAGTACGTTCCAAGTACGCATACAAAACGTACCGAAGTGAATGTTTCATAATAGCAGAAGAGCTGGACGACCCGTTCGCATAGACAGTTTTGCGTGTCGTATGGAGACATAATGGGATAAACATATCATGAATGTTTATGATGGTGACCTCGATGGCTTGTAGTTAGTCTCAGTACATAAACACGATCTGCACTCTGGTTAGTACTTCAGACAGAGTACTAAGCAAACAATTGTGCAGGAATACGGTGTACGAACAGTACTACTCTTAAGCATAAACGGACATGATACAATCCATCCAAAGTTCGAAGTACCATGACATAAGTAGTATGGTGGAGACAATAACATGATGGGGAAACCAGATATCTCTGAAGTACTCACATCTAACTATGCTGAAGTTCAGAACTGTCGAATTTTGGCACGTCCAGTTTGTATGTAAGGACGAAGTGCATGGACCGGGACGGCATTCGTACATTGCATGACATAAACGGAATTGTATGCTAACTTTTGTATGCGAAACAGTTCTTCAAGCAGTCTTCTCCCGTCCATGCACGGCTGCATGGCACTATTCCTGGTGTTAGTACCTTCTATTACCAGTACAACACGCACCATTGTTCAAGGTGAGATATGAAATGTGAAACGTAGAATAATGTTGGAGTGGTCCTGTGTTACTGGTGTAGTATAGAAGCTGCTGTATTTGAAAGGAAACGTACACGACGGAAATTGCTTCACACATCCTTCGTAGTCCTGGACGTGAACGTATTGGCGACTGCCTGCGATGGAAGTATAGGCGACACGACTTTCATGATAAGTATACTCCGTTTTACGTACGGTACCACAACGACCTACTTCCATGTACTTGCAGAGGGGGTGTGGATCGGGACATTGTCGTTACCTTTCGGAGTTACTGCGTTGTAGGAGATCGAGGGGCAAGGGTGTTTTCTGGCTGAGTGGCGGGGCAGGGAAGGGGGGGCGAGGAGACGGACGTGGACTTCCAGGGCCGTGTGAGCCTCGGAATTCTAGCCTAATGTTGTATGCCAGAGCATCCACTGCCTCTTCGTAAAGGGTGGAGGCGTGGCTGAGGGGTACCACTGCGAGGTCGCACTGCGAAGGGCGGTGAACGGAACGAACGCGGCGGTCCGCTCCATTCACTTCCAGCAATGTACATTCCTGGCCCACCCCTTCCATCATGTATGAATATGGTAGGTGTTCTGATACTGATGTACGGTACTTCATGCTTCTAAGTTTTGCTTAAAGGACCACTACTACGCGGAGCACATGCGCACAGAACGGGCCATGCATGGAGGAATAATTAGCGGAGCGCGGGTCTTTACTCAAGCCAAATTACGTACGAACGGGATGCAGCATGTCATCTTTACGGGATGCAGCATGTCATCTTTACAGAGATAATTCTCTGTAAATAAAGCTTCTCTGATGCTTTATTTACGGGCAGTTATGCGGTCTCGTGAAGCGCGACCATGATGCGAATAAAGAGCTTTTCTCTCTCGCGACCCCCGGATTTGATTTCATACTGCACCCCGGTTGAGGCGGTCTTCAACGACATTTACTACAGACAGCAGTACCTTTATGTGAGTACGTATCCTGTAGTGGCTCTTTCAGGAATGTGTGTATTCATTACTAATGAATATTAGTAATTTGCCGTATAAAATTCAATGCCACCGCATGGACCAGACCTGCACAGAGGCATGCCTGGCCACCCATGTGTACTGTACGTGGTGAGCGTGTCGCTCACCACGTACATTAAAAGGGGGCTGGATGAAAACGCATACCGTTGTTTAAAATGGGATCAGCCAAGCCATCTCGCGATCATAGATGCTTACAGGACGAAGAGGCAAGTAGAACGCGAACGTGCCCTAAATGCCCGTCGTGCCGGTGAGTGCCGTGCCCCAACCAGGACTGAGCTGTGCGTGGCGTGTTATAGCCCCTCGCAGGCCTGTGCTATTTTTCTGGGGCACCAGTCAATAAATAAATAATACGTAATGGAAGGGAGCGTCTAGTGCACTGAAGCACACGACAACGGGCTCAACCCTCGCGGCGTGGAACCTCCGAACCCGCGGGGTGAACCGTGTGGCGCAGTCCGAGGGCCTCGGCCCAGTGGCGGGCGGGCGCCCCGGGCGTGGCAGCTGGTGTGTGCTGTGATCCTATGATTAGGGGGTGTTTTTAGCATTTCTCTTCATAACGGCGTTGGGTTCACCTCGGTTTTATAATT
>JAULBV010239480.1:0-45670 GCA_032358295.1 Pterothamnion heteromorphum | reverse complement strand
AGGAGACCACAAAGAGCTCTTGAATCAGCTTAAATACTGGGTAAAACAGACATATCACTAGTCCTTAGCTAGTACAGCCCCTAATCTAAAGCCTTAGGGTCGTGGATGAGCTTTTTGAGTGCTAATACATCCAGCTGGTCTTTTTCGCGCTTGATGTTTTCTTTGAGGCGTAGAGGATTTGCTCTTGCTCGGTTTCGAATATTTCGGCGTCTTGGCTGAGATCGTTGTAATGGAGGCCGGACATGACCGTGAAGGCATCGATCTGGCAGTGCTCGGTGACTTCGACGATGCGGATGGCTCCTTCTTCTGCTGTGAAATCATCGATGCTTAGTTCCTTGCCGAAACCTTCACCGTAGTCAGCGAGGGCGTCGAGAAAGGCTTTGATGTTTTCGGGGCTGTTTTCTAGTAGGAGGTCAACGTCCTCGGTCAAGCGGACGTAACCGTGCAGGGTGACGGCGATGCCTCCGACGACAATAAAACGAACCTTCGCCTTAGCGAGTCGCACCCACAGTTTTTCGAACGTGGGTTCCATCATCAGTGGGGAGTTTTGCGGGAGCTCCATGGAGGAAGGTCGCGTTTTGACGTAAGCTCTCGAGACGCTTTAAGGGTGAAAGAAGAGAAAGGGATCTCTCTGCTTTCTTTTTAAGCGGTTCTTGGAGAGCATCTTTCATCACTGAGAGTTTAACATTAATCAAAAAACGAGGCAAGAGGGGTTAATCTCCAGACTTAAGGACTTTAATAAACGCCTCCTGGGGGATGTTTACTTTGCCGAATTGCTTCATTTTGGCTTTTCCTTTTTTCTGCTTCTCTAGGAGTTTGCGCTTTCGGGAGATGTCTCCACCGTAACATTTGGCGGTGACGTTTTTGCGCATCGCGCTGATGCTTTCCCTCGCGATGATCTTGCCACCGATGGCGGCTTGGATCGCGACGACGAACATTTGGGTGGGGATGACTTCTTTGAGCTTCGCGGCGAGCTTACGGCCGTGATATTCGGCTTTGTCGCGGTGGACGATGGTGGAGAAGGCTTCGACGGGTTCGGCGGCGATGAGCATGTCCATTTTGACCATGTTGGCGGCGCGGTAGCCGGCGTGCTCGTAGTCCATGCTGCCGTAGCCTTTGGTCATGGATTTGAGGCGGTCGTTAAAGTCGACGAGGATGTCGGCAAGGGGGATTGTGGCGGTGAGCATGACGCGGAATTCGTCAATGGTCTCGGTGTTTTCAAGGTCGCCACGCTTTTCCATGATGAGTTTCATGAGGTCGCCGATGTAGTCGCCGGGGGTCATGATGAAGATACGGACGATAGGTTCGCGGATCTCTTGGATGACTTGGGATTCGGGAAGGTAGGAGGGGTTGTCGATGATGAGGTCTTCGCCGTCGGTTTTGGTGACTTCGTAGATGACGCTGGGGTAGGTGGAGATGACGTCCATGTCGAACTCGCGACGGAGTCTTTCTTGGATGATCTCCATGTGAAGGAGGCCAAGGAAGCCACAGCGGAAGCCGAAGCCGAGGGCGGTGGAGCTTTCGGATTGGAAGGTGAAGGCAGCGTCGTTGATCTGGAGCTTGCCCATCGCGACTTGGAGGGCTTCGAATTCGGAGGTGTCGACGGGGTAGATCCCGGAGAAGACCATGGGGCGGATTTCTTTGAAACCGGGGAGGGGCTCGGGGCAGGGTTTGCTGCTGTGGGTGATGGTGTCGCCGATTTTGACCTCGGAGGAGGATTTCATGTTGGCGATGACGTAGCCAACGTCTCCGGTGGTGAGGCTGTCGGTCTTTTCCATTTTGGGGGTAAAGACACCAGTTTCTTTGATTTCGTAGGTGTTGGGCGTGTGGAAGAGTTTGATGCGGTCGCCTTTTTTCACGGTGCCAGACATGACGCGGACGTAGGAGACAACGCCTCGGAATTGGTCGTAGAGGGAGTCAAAGACGGAGGCTCGGAGGAGAGTTTCGTCGTAGTCGGGGTCGCCTTCGGTGGTTTCACCGGGTGCGCCGCCTTCTTTTTTGATGAAGGGACGGGGTGCGGGAACGAGGCGGACGACGGCTTCGAGGATGTCTTCAATGCCGATCCCTTGTTTGGCGCTGGCGGGGATGCCGTGCTCGCCGGGGATGGCTAGGATGTCTTCGAGTTGTTTCCGGCATTTATCAACGTCGGCGGCAGGGAGGTCGATTTTGTTGAGGACGGGAACGATGGTGAGGTTCTGGTCAAGGGCGAGGTTGACGTTGGCCATCGTTTGGGCTTCGACTCCTTGGGCGGCGTCGATGATGAGAATGGCGCCTTCGCACGCGGCGAGGGAGCGGGAGACCTCGTAGGAGAAGTCAACGTGGCCGGGGGTGTCGAGGAGGTTGAGCTTGTAGGTTTTGCCGTCTTTGGCTTTGTAGGCCATGGTGACGGGGTGGCTCTTGATGGTGATTCCTTTCTCGCGTTCGAGGTCCATGGAGTCGAGGAGCTGGGCCTGCGATTCGCGCTCGGTGACGGTTTGCGTGGATTCAAGGAGGCGGTCGGAGAGGGTGGTCTTTCCGTGATCGATGTGAGCGATGATGGAGAAGTTGCGGGTGAGTTCGATGGACATGGGAGAGAGTTTGTTAGTTTGCCAGTGTTGAATTGGCTTGGGCGTGGGAGATTTTTTAGACAGAATTAACAGAATTTTGCAGAATTTTTTGTTGGCTGGAGGGAGCTTCAGAGGTTGGTTTCTCTAGTTGGTAGTAGACTGCATTTATTTTTTCACATCGATGGACAGGATGATCAGGATTTTTTTGTTGCTTGCCGAGGCGGGTTTTAGCTTGGATTTGTTGATTTTAACAGGTTTTTCCGTTCTTGAGCGGTCTTCCTTTTGTGCCCTCTGTGAGTTGGCTTTTTGGAATTAAGGCCAGGGGGCGGGGACGATCCCTTTGAGGGCTTGCTCGGTCTTGGCGTGGTAGTCTGGATTGTTCCATTCTTTACGGGCTTTCTTGGCGATGGATTGTGCTTCTTCGAGCCTGTCGTTGACGACTAGGAGCGCGATGAGGGTGGTTGATTTGTTGGTGAATACATTCTCGGCGAATTCGACTAATTCGGGGCCGAATGGCGGTTGCTTGGCCATTTTTTTCTTGAGTTTAAAGTGTTGGCAATCGCGCTCAAGGTCTTCGTGAGGAGAGACGTATTTAACGGCTAAGGCGTAGTCCTTGACGGTAATGAGAGAAGGTAGGGCGATGCTGTGGGTTGTTTGAGCATCTTCTTCATTGTTGAGGTCTAAGGTGCGAAAGACTTCGGCAGTTTTAGTTATGTCATCGATCTCTCGATTGATTGCCAGCATGTCATGGAAGGACTCGTGTAGGTTTATTCCTTTTAAGACGTTTTCTTTGGCTTGATCACGGGTTTTGATGAGTTGTTTCATGGCCTCTGGATACCGCTTAGCTAGGCGATGCCATGATGAGAGGGCATATGAGAGTCTGACGCCGCATTGCGACCTCTCGATTTTGAGAGCCTCATGGTGGAACCAGAGGTGCTTAGTGAGAGCTGATTCGTAGCGTTTGGCGTCGATGTCAGCTTTCGCCTCTTTGAATATTTCCTTTGGCTGAGGATTCTCTGGAGGAGTCCAGTTATCGACCTTGGTTTTCATCATTTGAAGCTAAAGGAATCTGCGCTTAGGGCAATTTTTTTCGTTTTGCGGGTTGTTGGATTGTGCTGTAGGGGTGGGCTTGGTAGGAGTTGTGGCATGTCTTTTAAGCAATGTGTTGTGATGCCGATGGTGAAGCCTGCAGAGATGGGGGTGGGGGAGTTCCTCGATGGACTTGTGAAAATTGGCTTTGGGGGGATTGAGGTTTGGGACTATGCGGGGGATGGTTGGGATTTTGCGGAGTCGTTCGAGGAGATTGTGGAGGCTTGTCTTTCACGTGGGTTGAAGGTGGCGTCTATGGTAGGCCACGGGCATGTTTGTCCAGAGGCTGGCTCTCATGTGGAGGGATTTTCGCGGCGGGCGAATCATGAGCGTTTGGAGGCGGAGCTTCGGGAGTCGATTGATTTGGCGGCGAAATATCAGATTCCGGGAGTGATTACGCTGAGTGGACATCGCAATATGGGAGAGAGCGATTATGAGGGAATGCTCGTTTGTGCGGAGGGGCTGCGGAAGATTGCTCCTTATGCGGAGGAGAAGGGGGTGAACTTAAATATGGAGTTGCTCAATACGAGGGTGGATCATCCGCATTATTTGTGCGATGCGACGGATTGGGCGATGGCTTTGTGTGAGCTGGTGGGGAGTGAGCGGTGTAAGATTCTTTACGACGTTTACCACATGCAGATCATGGAGGGCGATTTGGTGCGTTCGATGGCGCGTTTGGGGAAGTGGATTGGCCACGTTCATACGGCGGGAGTGCCGGGGCGACAGAATTTAGATGATGCGCAGGAGATCCATTATCAGGGGGTCTGTGCGGGATTGCGTAAGATGGGATACGCGGGCTGGGTGGGGCATGAGTTCATGCCGAAGCTGGAACCTGGGGGTTTGCAGACGGCTCATGGAGTGTGGCCGGCCTTAGAGGAGGCTTTTTCAGTGTGCGAAGAGTAACGCTTGGGCTAGCGTTTTAGCGCCAGTCTGATGGAGGATGGTGGGCCTTTTGTTGGAGAGGTGCTGCGGAAGGTGCATTGGCTCTCATTGTGCGGTCTTCAAAGCGTTGTTTATTACGCTGAGGTTCAGGTTGGGCGGCTCCGAAGTCATCGGCGTCGGCTACGGTGACGCTGAGTTCCATTTTGATATTGGTCTGGCAACTGGGACAGGGGCCGATGGCGGTGAAGTTAGGAATCTGGAGAACCATGCCGCAACGGGGGCAGGGGAAGGAGACGTTGATGTTGGAAGTGCTCATGCTTTGGGATCGTTTATAGTTTGTTTTTTAGGATATCTCAAGCTTGGAATAATGGGGCAGATTATTTCTGGAGACGGGCTTTGAGCTGTTGCGTTAATTGGGTAACAATTTCGGGATGATCTTTTGCGATGTTGAGGGTTTCTTTTTCTGAGGTACGGTGGTCGTAGAGTTCAGTGTGGCCACCGTCATGGAGGATGAAACGGTAGTGGTCGGTGCGGAGGGTTTGAGCACGCTTCCATACTCCGATGGCAGATTTTCCAGCGAGGCTTGGGTCTTTGATTTGGGGGAGGAGACTGCGGCCTTGAGTGAATGTGGGTTGTGGGAGCTGAGTGAGGGCGCAGAGGGTGGGGAAGAGGTCGAGGGTGTCAACGATGGCTTGGGAGGGTTTTCCAGGGGCTTCGATGCCAGGGTAGGTGATGATGAGGGGGGAGCGGAGGGCTTCTTCGAAGAGGTTGTGTTTTCCCCACATGGCGTGTTCGCCGAGGTTCCAGCCGTGGTCTCCCCAGAGGATAATAATTGTGTTTTGGTCGGCCCCGCTGGCTTTGAGTTGGGCGAGGATTTTGCCGACGGAGGCATCAACGTAGCTGACGCAGGCGGCGTAGTGTTTGCGAACTGCGGTGGCGTAGGTGTGATCTTGGTTGGGGTCTTTTCCGTGGTGTTTGTATGTATTTTTGAATTCACTAGAGGCCATCCAAGTTGTTTTTCCTGCAGGTTTGTTGGGGTGCGGGATGGGGGGTAGGGTCACGTTGTCGTAGAGGCGTAGATATTTCTCAGGCGCTCCGAAGGGGAGGTGAGGCTTGATGAGGCCGACGGCGAGAAAGAAGGGTTGGGCGGGGTCGGTGCTGAGGCGGGTGATTTGTTTCAGCGCTTCCTCGGTGATGAGGCCGTCGGGGTAGATGCTGTCCTCGCCGGGGGAGGCTTCGATGGCATCTAGCTTTTTGGTGAGTGTGCCTTTTTTACTTTTAGAGGGGCGGATTTTTCCGTGGGAGAGGCCGTGCATCGCTCCGCGTGGGTGTTTCCAGGCGCCACTGGGCATGAGGGAAAGATCCCAGGCATTAGGCATTTCTAGGAGATTGAGGTCGTTCCAGTCAGAGCCGCCGAGGCCGCCAGGGTGGTGGGAGACTTTGCCTACGGAGACAGTGGTGTAGCCGTTTTGACGGAACCATTCGGGGAGGCTGGGAGCCACCGTGGTGGGGTCTTTGGCGATTTGTTTGGCGCGGTTGAAGAGAGCTTGATTGTTTGGGGTGCCAAGCTGTCCAGTGAGGAGGCTGAAGCGTGAGGGGCCGCAGCTGGGGCTGTTGACGTAGTGGCGGGTGAAGGCGCGGCCTTGAGAGGCGAGCTGATCGATGTGGGGAGAGTGGATGTAGGTGGCTCCGAAGCAGTTGAGTTCGGGCCGTAAGTCATCGACGCAAATGAGGAGGATGTTTTTCTTTGGTGTGGCTTCTCCGTTGCTGTTTTGGATGAAAAAAAGAGCGAGGAAAATAGTAAGGATCTTCATGAGAAAAAGTGGAGGTTATTTTTTGGTATAGCGGAGGCCGGGGAGGACACGGACGAGGGCTTTCATTTCGAGTTGAAGAAGGGTGACGGAAATGGCGGAGCTGGGGAGGCCGGTCGCTTTGACGAGGGCGTCGATGGTAAGTTCGTTTCCTTGGAGGTGGGCGAGGATTTTTGTTTCGTCGGGAGTGAGGTTGTTGGGGGTGGTTTCTTTGACCTCCTCTGATGCGGTTTCGGGGGCTGGGTGAGGCTCTTTTTCCTCGGGTTGAATGAGGGGGAAGGGTTGGTCGAGAGAGAGTTGGCCGAGGTCGTCGAGGATATCGGTGCCGCTGGTGATGAGGGTGGCACCGTTGCGGATGAGATCGTGACAGCCGCCAGAGGTGGGGCGATCGACGGGGCCGGGGAGGGCGAATATTTGTTTGCCGTTGTCGTTGGCGAGGTTGGAAGTGATGAGGGCACCGGAGCGGGAGGGGCATTCGGTGACGACGAGGCCGGAGTTCCAAGCAGCGACGATGCGGTTGCGCTGAGGGAAGGTGGTTTTGCTGGGTGGGGTGTTAAGCGGGTATTCGGAAAGGACAGCCCCGTGACCGTCGGCGATACGTTCGGCTAGGCCTAGGTTTTCGGCGGGGTAAATCTGAGTGAGGCCGGAGCCGAGGACCGCGAGGGTGCGGCCGTTCGCGGCGAGGGCTCCTTCGTGGGCGGCGGTGTCGATGCCTCGGGCGAGGCCGGAGATGACGGAGTAGCCAGCGTAGGCGAGTTGGTAAGAGATTTTCTTGGTTTGTTGGAGGCCGTAGTGGGTGCAACGGCGGGAGCCAACGATAGCGATGGCGTGGGCGTCGGCGGGGGTGATTTCGCCCCAGATGTATAGGAGAAGGGGGGCGTCGTAGAGGTGTTCGAAGTGGGCGGGCCAGAGGTCGTCTTCGGGAGTGAGAACGCTGAGGCCGCGTTGGGTGAGGGTGGTCGTTTCCGCGGTGAGATCGAGATGGTTTTCCCAATCAAGGAGGGGTTTGATAGTTTCGGGGCCGAGGCCGTCGAGGGCGAGGAGTTGGTCGCGTTTGGCGTTGAGGACGCCTTGAGCGGAGCCGAAGCGTTCGAGAAGACGGCGGATGCGGATGGGGCCAATTTTAGGAACCATGTTGAGGGCGATGAGGGCTTCGCGATTCGTCAACTTGGTCATGGGGAAAGTGTAAGCTGATGAAGGGGGATTGGGCTAATGATTTTTTTGAAGTGGCTTTTTTGCGTAGGGGAGTTAGGTGTTTTTTATGAGTGAAACGGAGAAGATCGAGGTAAAGAATGAGGCTGGGGAGTTATTGGATGTGGTGCTTCATTTGCACCCTGAAGGAGCTACCGCAGAGCGGTGGGAGGATTGTTTGGTGATTTTAGGGCACGGGGTGACGGGGGATAAAGACCGGCCGCTTTTGGTGGCTTTGGCGCGGGCGTTGTCGTTACGTGGTTGGCCTTGTGTGCGGATGTCTTTTGCGGGAAATGGTCAGTCAGAGGGGAGTTTTGAGGAGGCGACGATCTCCAAGGAGGTGGGAGACTTATCGAAGGTGATTGATAAGTTAGCATGGGGAAAGAATTTGGCCTATATTGGGCACAGCATGGGTGGTGCGGTTGGGACGCTCATGGCAGCGCGTGATGAGCAACTCAAGGTGCTGGTGTCACTGGCAGGGATGGTTGATACGGAGGCCTTTTTGGAGGCAGAGTTTGGGGACGTGACGCCGGGCGAGGGGCTGATGTGGGACGAAGCAGGTTGTCCTTTATCGGTTTCTTATGCAGAGGACATGCGGGCAATTGGTTCGACTTTAGATGCGGTGAAGGAAGTGACTGCGCCGTGGCTTCTTTTTCACGGACTGAAGGATGACGTGGTGTTGCCGAAAGATAGCCGCGATATGAAGGATCGATATCAAGGAACGTGCGAGCTGGTGGAAATCGCGGAGGCGGATCACAGTTTTGAGGGTCACTATGAGAAGCTGGCCGAGCGCACGGATGCTTGGCTTGCGAAATATTTGAAATAAACTAGCTGACTAGCTGTTCAAGGCACGCGCTGACCAGGTGGTGATGAGGTCAGCGACGTATTCGGCGTCGGCTGGCTTGGTAATCAGGTGGTCGGCTCCGGCGAGGGAGATGAAGGATTTGGGATGGGGGAGGGCTGAGTAAATGTGTCCTGCGTTTTGGAGGGGGACGATGTCGTCCTCGGGGGAGTGCATGATGAGGGTGGCGATACCGTTGAGCTTTTGGAGGGCTTCTTCTTGATTGTGTTCTGTGAGGTCGTCGAGAAAGCGTTTTCCGATGCAGAGGGAACGTCCTGCGAGTTTGACTTCAGCGATGCCGTTTTCTTTGATTTCGGAGAGGTGATTTTCAAAGAGGTGGGTGACGTGGCTAGGGTCAGCAGGCGCACCGATCGTGGCGACCGCTTTGATCGAGGGGATGCCTTTGGCGGCGGCGAGGACGGCAGAGCCACCGAGAGAATGGCCGACGAGAAGGGAGGGGGCGACGAGTTGGGTTTCAAGCCATTGTGCGGCAGATTTCAGATCGTCGAGGTTGGTGAGAAAAGAGGAGTCCGAGAAGGCCCCTTCGGATTTCCCGAGGCCTGCGAAGTCGATGCGGAGGGTGGCGATACCTCGTTTGGCAAGGGCTTGGGTGATTCGTTTTTCGGGCAGGAAGTCTTTGCCGCAGGTGAAGCAGTGCGCGAAGACGGCGGTTGCGGTGATGTTGGTGGGTTCACCTTCGGGGAGTTCGAGGACGCCTGCGAGTTGTCCGAGTGAGCCCGCGAAGGAGATCGAATTGGGGCCGAGTTTTAAGGTGTGGGTAGCTTGGCTTTTCTGGAGATTGAGCTGAGGGAAGAGCTCGGCTCCGACGTCACCGTCACGGGCAACAAAGAGAATGGACAGTGCGATGGCGCGGGCGGCAGTATCACCACCGGCAAGAGCGTTGAGGCTGAGGCAAGATTGGAAGGTGTCACCAAAGTGGAGGGCGTAGTAGAGGGCGAGGGGGAAGGCTTCGGGAAAGTGGCAAGTTAGGCCGAAATTGGCGGCTGTTTTGAGATGATCGGCGGGATCGGCGGCGAGGGCTCTTTCGAGATGGGTTTGGGGAGCGAGCTTGGTGTAGACTCCGTCTTGGGCTGCTTTTTGAAAGGCGTCGTGGAAGCTTGCGCCGTTACGGATCGCGAAGACGGAGCGGACGAGGAATTCGGCCATTTCGATGACTTCGGAGGCGCCGTGGGTGAGGGCTGCTTGGCTTTTTCCGGCCTCGATGGTGTCCTTAAGGGAGAGGTCGAGATCGAGGAGGGGAACCAGGCGAGTGGCTCCAGAAATCTCGTCCGAGTTGGAGGGGCTGAGGGCTTTGGTCGCTAGGGTGGCGGTGGTGGCGGCATCGAGGTAGCCGTCATAGGTAGTCATATTCTTGAGCCAGTCGCTGCGCCATTGGTCGAGTTGGTAGGTGCCTTGGTTTGTTTTGATCGATTCCTGAAGGTAGTGGATTTGA
Organism: Pterothamnion heteromorphum; assembly: GCA_032358295.1. NCBI lineage: Eukaryota > Rhodophyta > Florideophyceae > Ceramiales > Ceramiaceae > Pterothamnion > Pterothamnion heteromorphum. Next base: position 35,857 of record JAULBV010239480.1, on the reverse strand, counting down.
TCGCCGAGGTGGGTGAGTTGGCCTGCTTTGCGGTTGGGGTGAAAGCTGCTGGCGGGATCGGTGAAGGTAGTGAGCCCATCCGGGTAAAGTCGTCCGAGCTTGGATTGGTTATAGATCCAGTGGGGGCCGAGGTTGAGGGCGTCGGCGACGAGGGCGGCTTTGGTGAAGGCTTTCATTTGGAGTGAATGGGTAGACTAGAGGTTTGAGGCAGACCAAAGCTTTGTGAAGCGTTGGCAGTGAATTAGGATCGACTTGTATTTGCTGAGATCGACGTTGGCGGGGATGCTGTAGGTGTGGGTGCCTTTGTTAGATTTGAGCTTGGAAATAAGGATCGATCCACTTGTTGCATTCTTTGCTGAAAGATCAGCGGTGCTCTTGGGGCTGAGGAATATTTTCAGGTCGGGGGCGTTTTTTGTTTTGAGGTCTTTGATGGTGAGAACCTTTTTCCCGTCGGTTTGGTCAATCGACCATGAGCCTTCTGCTTGGTAGCTTTTCTTGATCCACGTTCCCTTGTTGGTGACTTCGGCACTGAGGGAGAAGAGGCTTGCGATGAGGACGATGCTACTGAGGATAATTGTTTTCATATTTTTGGTCTTGTTGTTTTTCTGCACTCACGAGTGCTGCTTATTTTTAGTGTTCCAGTATGGAAGTTTCTTAACAAGCTAGCTTGATTTTTTGATGGTGGAGAGTGCTTTGACAGCCGCTGCGAGAAGGGCCTCAGGGAGGGCGGGGTGGATGTGGATCATTTTTGGAAGCTCTCGGAGGTCGTTCTTGAGGTGCATGAGCATCATCACTTGGTGGATCATCGTAGAAGATTCTGGGCCGATGAGGTGGCATCCTAAGATTTCAAAGGTGTCGGGGTTGATGATGAGCTTGGTGCGCGGGTAGGTGAGTTTGGTTGACATCGCGCGGGCGGAGGCTAGCCAGTCCTCGGTGATGCAAAGGTGGGGGAGACCACTGGCTTCTGCCTGTTCTTCGGTCAGCCCGATGGAGGCGACTTCGGGGTCGGAGAAGACAGCGTGTGGCATGGAGCCATATTCGATAGGATGAGTTGCTCCTTTGAGGAGGGTTTGACGGAGGTAATGGACGTCGAAAGCGGCGGCGTGTTGGAGTTGATGTTGGCCGGCGGCGTCTCCGATGACAAAGATTCCAGGGACGTTTGTTTCGAGATGATCGTTACGAGTAATGAATCCACGTGGGTCGACAGCGAGGTCGGTGTTTTCAATTCCGAGGGAGTCGGTGTTAGGAACACGGCCGATCGCGTAGAGAAGAGCGTCAGATTGGCGTGTGCTCCCGTCGCTGAGTTTGAGTTGGAATTGGTTGTCCTCGTAGGTCGCTGATTCAATGGAGGTGTTGAATTTGGTGGGGACTTGTTTGGAGAATTCCTCGGTGAAAATTTTAGCGATGTCGGAGTCTTCAGCTGGAAGGAGGAGATCGCGACGGACGAGGAGGGTGGTGTCGATACCAACCGCGTCAAAGAAGTTGGCAAGCTCAACCGCGATGAACCCACCGCCGACGATCGTGATAGAAGTAGGAACTTTTCCTTTGAGAGGGAAGATGTCATCGCTTGTCCAAGTGGGAAGGTCAGGAAAGGGAGTGGGACGTGGGCGAGTGCCCGTGGCGATAACGATTTGTGGAGCGGTGAGTTGCTCGTCGTTTACGGTGACGGTGTGGTTGTTGAGAAATGAGCCTTCGCCACGGAAGAGCTCGACGCCTTCGGGGAGACGAGATTCGTAGCGAGGATCAACGGAGGCGGACCAGTCGTTGGTTTCGGTGAAAATACGTTGAGTGTCGATTTCTTCGATAGTCGCTTCGATGTGGTGGCGTTTGGCTTCTTTGATGCGGCGGGCGGTTTCGGCGTAGCCGATGAGGAGCTTGGAGGGGACACAACCATTGTTGGGGCAGGTTCCACCGAGTCGGTCTTTTTCGATGAGGGCGACGGATTTTCCAGCTTGAGCGGCGGCAACGGCAAGGCCGCTAGCACGTCCACCGCCGATGATGATGAGGTCGAATTTTTTCATAGTGATTGAGAGTTATACTAAGTGTGTTCGGGTGGTTATTCATTAACAAGGGATTAAATCTTTTGACGAACGAAGACCGTGTTGACCCAGTCACCTAGAAAGGGCAGGGTGCGGGAGTCTTCTCTCCCTGTCTCAGTTATGCCCCTTGAAAAACCCGCCGCCCCTTTTACGAATGATGATGTTCTCAATGCTTTTCTAGAGTATTTGATTGAGTCAGGAATTGAACCCTATGACCATCAAGAGGAAGCGGTGTTAGAGCTTTTTGCCGGGAACCATGTGATTCTCAACACCCCTACCGGTTCTGGGAAGTCGCTCGTTGCGCTGGCTTTGCACTACAAGTCGTTTTGCGCAGGAGAAGTGTCCTATTACACGGTGCCTATTAAGGCTCTAGCGAACGAGAAATTTTTATCGCTTTGCGGGACATTTGGACCTGAGAATGTGGGAATGATTACGGGAGATGCGACCGTCAATGCGGAAGCGCCGATCATTTGTTGCACGGCGGAGATTTTGTCGAACTTGGCTTTGCGAGAGGGGAGGGAGGCAAAGGTTCATCAGGTTATTATGGATGAGTTCCATTATTACTCGGACCATGAGCGCGGGGTGGCTTGGCAGATTCCGCTTCTTACAATGCCGCAGACGCAATTTTTGCTCATGTCGGCGACGATTGGCGATACCCGATTTTTTGAAAAAACGCTCAACGAGCTGACTGGTGGAACGACGACACTTGTGCAGTCTGAGCAACGACCCGTTCCTCTAGAGTTTGATTATTCCGAGACCCCTTTGGCCGAAAAGGTAACGGAACTTGTTGAGGAGAAGAAGGCGCCTGTTTACCTCGTTCACTTTGCACAGCGCGCCTGTGCAGAGTCGGCGCAGTCTTTGCTATCGAGTAATTTTTGCACGAAGGAGGAAAAGAAAGAAATCAGCACTGCCTTGCAGGAGGCTAACTTCCACTCCCCTTATGGTAAGGAAGTGAGTAAACTCCTCCGCCACGGGATTGGGATTCACCACGCGGGGCTCTTACCGAAATACCGCGTGCTGGTGGAAAAGCTGACTCAACGCGGTTTGCTCAAAGTGATTTGCGGAACTGACACCCTCGGCGTAGGAGTCAATGTTCCGATCCGCTCTGTCCTCTTCACTCAGCTTTGCAAATACGATGGGACGGGGACGAAGATTCTCTCGGTGCGAGATTTTAAACAAATTGCCGGTCGTGCTGGTCGGCGTGGTTTTGACGACATCGGCTACGTGGTTGCTCAGGCCCCTGAGCATGCGATCGAAAACATCCGCCTCGCTGCGAAGGTCGCCGCCTCTGCGAAAAAGAAAAAGTTTGTTAAAAAGAAGCCGCCCGAAAAAGGGTTCGTCGCGTGGACTGCCGATACTTTTACGAAATTACAAACCGCCCCACCCGAGCCACTCGTCTCTAGTTTCCGCCTTCGCCACAGCCTTCTTCTCAATGTCCTCAGTCGAACGAAAGAAGACGGTTGCGAAGCTCTGAAGTCGCTCATCGAAAAGAGTCACGAAACTCCCAATGCGAAAAAGAAACTCCGCCAGCGTGCTCGGGATTTATTCTTTGCTCTGGTGCGTGGGCAAGTCCTCACCATCGTTCCGCCCGCCGCGCGAAAAGACGATACTCCCGCCAAAGTGATCCTCAATGTCGATCTCCAAGACGACTTCAGCATGAACCAAGCCCTCGGGCTTTACCTCATTGAGGCGATTCCTCAGCTCGATGCTGAATCGCCCGATTACGTCCTCGATTTACTCTCTCTCGTTGAAGCGATCCTCGAAAGCCCTGTGGCCATCTTACGGGCGCAGGTTTACGAAGCCAAAAGCGAGCTCATGAACGCGCTCAAAGCTGATGGTGTCGAGTATGATAAGCGGATGGAGGAGCTCGAAAAAGTGACCCACCCGATGCCTGGGCGTGATTTCATTTACGACACCTTCAACCGCTTCCGCGAAAAGCACCCTTGGGTGGAAAGCGAAAGCATCCGCCCGAAATCCATCGCGCGCGAAATGTTCGAAAGCTACCTCACCTTCGACGATTACATCCGCGAGTATAAGTTAGAACGCTCCGAGGCGATCCTCCTCCGTCATCTTTCTGAAGTCTACAAAGTGCTCAGCCAAAGCGTTCCGCCTGCCTTTAAAAACGAAGATGTGCAAGAAGCCGAAGACTACCTCAAGGATCACCTCCGACACGTTGACTCTAGCCTCATCGACGAATGGGAACTCATGCGTGATCCCGACTACGTTCCCCCTCAGGAAGAGAAGGGAAGCGAGACCCACCCGCAAAAAGAACGTCCACTCACGCAAAATAAAAAAGCCTTCACCCGCCTCGTTCGCCAGAAAGTCTTCACTGCGCTCGGCTACCTTTCTCAAGACAATCTCTACGGCTTCCTCGACGAGTTTGAGCCCTCCGAGGACTGGAATCTCGACCAACTCAACCAAGTGTTAGATGACTACTACGCCACTCACGAACGCATCCGCCTCGACCCTGACGCGCGGAACAAAAAGCACAGTCACCTCAGCGAAAATACCGAGCAATGGACCATTCACCAAACCCTCTGCGATCCCGAAGACGAAAACGATTGGGCCCTCACGATCACGGTAGATCTAGAAGCCTCCAATCAGAAAAAGTCCCCCGTCTTCCAGCTAGTAGGTCTCGAAGCTATTGGGGCTTGAAGCTTTTCTGTCTGAGTTTGGGGTATATCCTGCTCATGAGGCTAGCAAATGGTCAAAGTCATCATTGGGTGGCGCATAGCCAAGAATGTTTCTCGGTCGGTTGTTAATCTCTGCTCTCTTTGGCATGAGGATCGGTTCAGGTAGTTCGTCTGTGTAATCTAGTTCCATCCTGCGCTTTATCTACCTGTAGTAATTGATAATGAGTTGCTTGCCTTTAAGTAGAGCAATGATTTTTGCTGCATAGCATGTTCAGTGAAACCACGATGCACCGCCTTCCATAAGTCCTGGCTAAATCCTCTGCTGTTTGCCAGTCGTTGCAGAGACTGTATAAGTAATGCAGCATTGCCCCGCTATGCTCTTTTACAGCGGAATCAAAAATCTCGGGTCTATTGGGACTATTCATTTTAGTGGTTTCTAAATCTATTCTAAGAGGCTGCCTCAAATTGAACAGTTTCACTGAGTTGACACGGGCGTCAGCATTTTTAAGACAGCCTCTAAGGGACGCTGAGTGTAAATGATCGAACCCTTCATTCATAGATACGTAGGATAGTTCAGTTCATCCGAGGAAAGCCGATTGTTCTTGTGCTCTCTTAATATTTAGTTTGTAGTAGTTTGATCTAGTATGAGTCATGATGTTTTCAATTCAAAAAAGAAAGATTCACCCACAACTATGAAGCTTCCATAAACAATGCCCAGTGTAAGAAAAATATTCCCCTTTTCAGGATACAGCTCAGGTTTTGGGGGCAGAATGAATATCGTTATTTTGGCTGAAGGATACACGGTTGCTCAGAAGCCAGTATTTCATGAAAAATCTAACGATATCTTAGATGTCGATAGTAAAACGCAAAACCACCAAAGCCTCTAGAATATTATGAGCTGGACATCTTTAGAAAGTAGATTTTCCTCACTGCCTCTTGTTATTGTAGGACCTATACTAAGAAGAGTTCAAAAGAACTCAGTTTCTGTATTTTTTGTTCTGAAAGAAACAAAAAAAGTAACTCTTGAAGTTTATTCAAGAAATGGCGTATTGCAATTTAATGGTCACGCAAATACAATCAGTCTAGGAAATAATCTTCATGTTGTTGTTGTAACTGCAAGCACAATCAATCAAGAAGAGTATCTGGAAGCTGATAAAGTTTATAAATATAACGCTACATTTTATGGAACAGGAATTTACGGAACTTTAGGTTTTGACGATATTCTAGAAAAGGGAGGGAACGGTTTACATAAGATTATTTATAGTCCAGATGATCTACCCACATTTTCATTACCTCCTTCAGATGAAAATAATTTACGCGTTTTGCATGCTTCCTGCAGAAAGCCTCATGGTGAAGGAGTTGATGCTCTAGGAGGAATCAATGATGCTATTGAAACATCTATTGTTGGATCAGATTCAGAAACAGCAAAACATAGACCTCATCAGCTATTCTTGACTGGCGATCAGATATATGCTGATGATGTAGCAGATTCTATGTTATTTATGATCAATGACGCAATGGATACATTGGTTCAATGGGAGGAAATTTTACCTCCTGGATCAGAAGGCTACTCTACTACTATAGGATCTAGATCTGAACTGATCAGAAAAATTGCTAAATTTTCTAAACTTGATGAAGATAATTTTATTGATAAACCTTCTACTAAAAGGAAAAGTCATCTAGTTTTCCTTACTGAATATTTTGGCATGTATCTTTTTTCGTGGTCGCCAGAATTATGGCCAAGTAGTAATACTAATATAGCTACTTATGCGGATGTAGTAACCAAAACAAGTAAGGAAGACTTTAATATAGAAAGGCAGAATATACGAAGTTTTATGAGTGAACTTTGGAAGGTGAGAAAGGCCCTAGCCAATATCCCAACATATATGATGTTTGATGATCATGAAATAACAGATGATTGGAATATAAATTTAAACTGGTGTCAAGATGTATTATCTAGTCCTGTAGGTATAAGGATCATGCAAAACGGTTTGACAGCGTTTGCTGTTTTTCAGGCGTGGGGTAATATTTCTTGGAGGTTTGATGACTCCATTGAACCTGGACACCAATTATTGCAATTATTAAACCGAAACGTGGGCGTGAATAATGTTGATGATTTTTCATATAACAGTCCCGCATACTGGGAAAGACTTGGAGAATTAGTTGGGATACCTACTATTGTACAGAAAGCTGGTCATACAAGGCTGTTTCCTAACCCAAACTCAATCTTGTGGTATTTTTCATTAGATTTTTCTTACTATCAGGTCTTAATGCTAGACACCCGCACGATGAGAGAATTCCCTGATAATGGATTGCATGGTTATCCTAATTTATTAAGTAGGCAAGAAGGGCTACATCAGTTGAATAGTCTTTCCAGTTCTTCAACTTATAAGTTTCATATAATTATCAGCCCTGCGCCATTTGTAGGTGTCCCTAGGATAGAATGGTGGCAGAGAGATTTTGTAGGTTCCAAAAAAGAAAAGCTACTAGAAAGAGATTCAGAGTCATGGGGATTACAAGATATTGGTTTTGAACTTTTCCTAAGTCGACTCGGGAGTGAGCTACCTAATGGTAGCGTTTTATTACTATCAGGTGATGTTCATTATGCTTTTGCTGCTAGGCTACAGTATTGGGCCGATAAAAATTATGAGAATTCTTCATCACAAAGCTCTAGCATAGTATTAGCACAATTAACTGCTAGTTCATTGCATAATGAAACTAGCTCGGGATTAACAGCAACTTCTAGTAACGAAGAATCAGGCTGGCAAGCGCGCAATTTTAATTTGCAGTCCAAAGGATGGCGAGTTGGCGATATAGGAGAGCAACCTTGGAAAGTAATAGGGTACTTAAATCCAGATAACAAAAAAATTAAAATCGGTACAGTGCTAGTACGTGATAATGAAGCAGATACTGAGTATTATGTGAATTGGAATGTCTCTGGTGATCCAGCTATCTCAAATTTCACTACTGAGCCTGAAGAAAGAACAGCACCTATAGGAGTTCTTACCATTACCACAGATCCAGACTGGCAATATAGAATAGATTTCTTGCGAGATCCAAGTGATAGAATAGCTCTTGATAATGGAGACACGTGTGCCCCGCAATTAGTTAATGCTCCACCTTCAGGAAACAGGGCTCAAGCACTTAGAGAATATTTAGCCGCCGCAAAAAATTTTGCTGATTATAATCAGACGTGGGGATCTGGTAAAGAATTGGTTGGAAAAAATAATTTTGGAGAAATAATTTTCAAGTGGGGGATCAGTGAAGAGAGTAAATTTGTATATCAAAATGTTTGGTGGCAATTGAGCCCATCTAGGTTATCTCAAACACAATTATCTTATTTTCCTTTAACAAGTTTTGAAGTGCCAATGGGGAAAAATCTAACTCAGTATAAGAAGCCAGAAAAGGACATAACCTAAATAGATATGGATAAAAATTTTCAGAAAACTCTTTTAGAAGAATTACGGCAAATTTTAAGTCCTCTCACATTTGCTGCCCAGAGTAAACACGCTAAAGAACAACTATTCGATGTAATTGGCTGGGATTTGAGCGAAGTCACTGGTTTCTCAGATGCATTATTAATTAATAAACTATTGGAAGTCAAAAGCTCAATTGTGATATTAGTTGATTTAATTGAAAATGCACCTGAATCTCTAAAGGAGATATCAGAGGCCTTGGTAATAACTCAAAGTATTATTGATTTCATTGGTGAAATTAAAGATGTAGCAGGGAGTTCGGCTCCTCAAGAATTTGAAAAAATTGGGACAGATATCATGGATTTCCTTGTCTCGATTTACTTAGAAAGGCAGAGGCCTATTCTTTACAATGTTCTCGGATTGTTGACCGTTGTAGAGCCTCGAGAAGCAGGAAAAATAGCCAAAGAAGTTTTAAATGGTAGTGCTTTCGTTCGCCATCCAAAAATAGTTGCTATCACTAATTTAAGCAGGTTAAAAGATTTAGTATTGGGTTCTAAAAAGACTCTTAAAGATTACTACTTACCAAATGAAGATCTGCATACAATAGAAGATGCACAGTATACCGCGAATTTGCTTTTTCCTAGATTGGGTAGCCTTCTTTCATTGTTGGGAATGAGAGTTTCCTACAGCATACATGACTTTGCTGAGACTAAATATACTAAAGCAAGTTATGATATTTCTAAATACAGTCTTACGGCACATTTAGACATACCTAGAAGTGATTTAACCTTTGGTTTTACATTGATGCTCTCTTCTGAAGAGCAAGGTGGTTTGGGCTTGGTTGTCGCTCCTTATGGAGATTTTAATATTTCTTCTCAGTTTGGAAGTTGGCTAATGAATTCATCTTTAGGAGGAGAAGTAGAAGGTTTTTCTATTAGTTCAAACGGTATTGAATTGCCACCCTTTCCTAGCGTGCAAAATATTCTCGCCAGCTTGAAACTAAATAAAATTCAAAGCAATGATTCAGCTTTCCAAATTGGAAGCACAACAGGTACACATCTACGCATAGGAGGCTTTGAGGTGCTAGGGTACTTGAACTATGCTGAAGGGCTAGCAGATGCGAAAATCCAGCTAGATATTCAAAATGGGGCTTTAGTTATTTCTCCAGGTGATGGAGATGGATTTTTAAGTAAAGTTCTTCCAGATGATGGAATGATTATTGATTTTGATTTGCTTTTCGGCTGGTCGAATAGGACAGGTCTTTATTTTGAAGGTAGTGGCGGAATGGAGCTTAAGATTCCAGTACATAAAACAATATTAGGAGTTTTAGATATTGGAAGTGTCTTTGTCGGAATTAAAGCAGGAGAAAGTGGATTAAATATTTATTCAGTGCTGGATGCTGGCGTAACTTTAGGTCCTTTTAAGGCTGTAATAGATCAGGTCGGAATTGAAGCAGATATTGATTTTGTAGATGAAGGAGGAAATTTAGGTTTAATGGATGCAGCCTTAGATTTCAAGCCTCCAACAGGCATAGGACTCTCTCTCGATACCTCCGTCGTAAAAGGAGGTGGGTTCTTATATTTCAATCATGAAGAAGAGAAATATGCTGGGGTAGCTGAGTTATCAATCAAAGATAAAATAGCATTAAAAGCCATAGGCATCTTAACCACGAAATTGCCTAGTAATGATGATGGCTACTCTTTGTTGTTGCTAGTAACTGCAGAGTTTACCCCTATTCAGCTAGGATTTGGTTTTACTCTCAATGGTGTTGGTGGTTTGGTAGCGATAAATCGTGGCATGAATCTGCAAGCTTTAAGAGACGGAGTCAGATCTAATAGCATTGATTCTGTCATGTTCCCAGAAAGCCCAATCATACCAAAAGCGCCGCAAATCATTTCTGATTTAGAGCTGCTTTTTCCTGTGCAGGAGGGACGTTATGTCTTTGGGGTGATGGGATTAATAGGCTGGGGATCACCTACTTTAATTTCAATGGAAATTGGTCTCATGCTGGAGGTTCCAAGCCCTGTTCGGCTTGCTATTCTAGGAGTCATTAAAGCTATTCTACCCACAGAAGAAAAAGACTTATTAAAACTCCAGATTAATTTCGTGGGGACGATTGATTTTGAAGCTAAATACATCACCTTTGATGCCTCCTTGTTTGACTCCAGATTATTAGCATTCCCTCTAGCTGGTGACATGGCGTTTCGTTTAAAGTGGGGTGACGAGCCTAATTTCCTATTTTCCATTGGTGGCTTCCATCCAGCATACACCCCTCCCCCACTTAATTTACCAAGCATGAGACGCCTGAGCATCAATTTGCTAGGTGGTAATAATCCAAGGCTAACATTATCGACCTATTTTGCACTCACCTCAAATACCATTCAATTTGGAGCTGCGGTTTCCTTTTATTACAAAGTAACTAGAAAAGTAGCTGTTGTAGGTGGTTTTGGCTTTGATGTGTTGATCCAATTTTCTCCATTTTATTTACGGGCAGATATTTACGCGATGTTAGCCGTATTACGTAATAATAAATCATTATTATCAGTGTCTTTCTACGGCATGCTAGAAGGTCCTTCTCCATGGCATGCAAAAGGGAGTGCGGAATTCAAGATATTAGGCATTAAGCTAAAAGCTAATTTCGATAAAACATTTGGAACCGATACAAGTGTACCATTACCTGACATTGATGTGATGCCTCTCCTCATAGAGGAGGCAGAAAACAAGGGTAACTGGGAAGGCGAATTTCCTAGCGCCTCTAATCTATTAGTTTCATTAAAAGAACAAGAAGATGGCATTTCAGATATTATCCTAACCCATCCCAATGGTAGCTTACGCTTTAGCCAAAAAAAGGTGCCGTTAAATGTATCCATAAACAAATTTGGAAACCAAACCCCAGTCGACTTTAATCGTTACGCTGTGGAGATCACTGCTGTGGGTGTTAGTGCTCTATCACAAGACAAGACAAAGGAATTTTTTGCCCCAGCTCAATTCTATAGCCTCACAGACAGCCAGAAACTAAGCCGTAAATCATTCGAAAAGATGGACTCGGGTGTGAAAGCAACTGATACCTCTGGATTTAGAAGTGGCTACTTTATCGAACGCCAATTAGAATACGAATACATTGTATATGATTCACGAAAGCAGCGGGACCATAGAGGAGTCGTAAAAGAAGATCAAAAATCTTTTCAAGCTTTTGTGAAAAATAATGCAGCGTCAAATGGCTTGCTAGGTAGCAATAAAAAACAAACCTCAAACTTCTCTCCGCCAAGAGTCAAGCTAGCTCAAGAGCAGTTTGCCATCGCTAACCTAAAAGACCTAAGCATAGCTACCGATTCAGGTGCGGACTTAACTTTTGAAAGTCAAGCTGAAGCCGAAGAAGCTCTAGCAGGACTTCATGCCAAGGATCCTTTATTAATAGACCAAATAGATGTGGTTCCTTCATTCGAACTTGTATAATTATGTCAGAAAATATTTTACCCAAATACACTTTTTTACCCTGGTTAAGAAAAGGGATTTCTAACCAAATTGAAGAGGTTGAGAATAAAGGAGCGACGTCAGGAGCTTTATTACGAGCAACAGTTGAAGTAAAACTTAACCTTAAAGGTGATAATATAACACAACATACTATTACGAACCAAATCAACATCATTGGTCCTGGTGATATTGTGGGGCTCAATAATCAAGCTATAGTGCGCACAGAGCCTGCAGACTGGATCACTAATTTTGAACCTAACTATCTAGCAAGCATTGATTTTTATGACGAGGATTTCCCATGGCGGTATTCACCAGCTGTTGCCAATCCAGACGATCAATTAAGGCCATGGTTATTTCTTATTGTATTAAAAGAAGATGAATTTGAAAAAGAAGACCCCACTCAAGGAATTTTACCGTCTATTAAAATAACAGCTACCGGTGGGAGGGACGCTGCTTTTTTACCAAAAGCAGACGAAATAGGATCATGGGCACATGTCCATGTTAATGGTGATTTGGACCCAGATAATAACAAGGTAGTTGATGATGCTATTAGCCGGTTAGAAGACCTAATTCATTCTAATCCTGATCTAGCGATATCACGTATTATCTGTCCTAGAAAATTAGAACAAAATACTGCCTATCATGCCTTTTTAATACCCAGCTATGAAACGGGTCGTTTAGCAGGATTAGGAGTGAAGCCACCTGATTTAGAGATGCTTCATGCGCAATTACCTTCCTGGGGAGATTCGCCTGATATTCATACTCATAACCCTGGAGAATATGAAAACCGTTGGCCTATCTATTTTAATTGGTATTTCAAGACTGGCAATGCAGGAGACTTTGAATACCTAGTTAGACAGCTTCAACCTCGCGCAGTCGATAATCAAGTAGGAAGGAGACCCATGGACATCCAAAATGCTGGATATGGATTAACCTATAAAGTAGAAAGTGCTGACGGCATAAAAACAACGTTATCTTTAGAAGGTGCCTTAACAGTGCCAGGAACTACTAGCGAAAGTTATCCTTACCCAGATGCTGTAGATAGTACGGATTATGATGCCACTAGTGACACGAACTTTAGAGACCAACTCCAAGACTTAGTTAACTTAGGTGAAGACTTGAAGAACACAGAAAATGCTAGTATTACGGGTAACCGCTATGATTCAATCGAGATTGGAGGAAGTTCAGTAAAAGATGATCCTATCATCTCCCCTCCCCTGTATGGCCGTTGGCATGCTCTTAAAAATATAGTCCAAGCCGATAATGAAGATGCTGGAGGTAATAAAGCAGGTTGGATCCATGAACTAAATTTGGATCCTCGGAATAGAGTTGTTGCTGGAATTGGCGCTGCAGTCATTCAAGCTAACCAAGACACATTTATGGATCAAGCTTGGGATCAGGTAGGGGAAGTTATTGAAGCAAATAAAAAATTATACTGGGCTCAGCTAGCCTGTGAGATTGCTCGAAAAACTTTTAAAAAGCATCTTGAGTCACAACCAGATGAAAAAATCTGGGCGATGACTGGAAAAATGAAACGTCGTATTTTAAATGATGATACCACTCCAATGACGTATTATCAAAATGCAAAAGAAAGCCAACTAGCATTAGCCGCAGAGGATCGATCCATGCGTCGAGTGATGCGCCCGATTGGTCCAGTAATGAGAAGAATTGATCCATTACAAAACATCAATGCAGGAAATGACAACCTCATTGATAAACTTGATCGAAAAGTCATTGTTGCTGTAGAAGATAAGAAAGCCCCTACTCAGGCGCAGGTGACATCACTGGCTTCCATGAATCTAGGTATATCTACAGCGGCTAGCGTGAATACAAATGGATATAATTATGCCATTGCTCCAATCGGCTCGAATGTTGCTGCAGCACAAAATAATGAGCAAGCCATCCAGTTAAAATCAGCTATTACAAGTTTCTCAAACTATTTCACAACTGAAAACTGGGAACAACCGGCAGTAAAAAGTCCATTTGATATTAGTCAAGGAGCGGCGATCAAAGAGAAAATAAATCCAGTGCGGACTATTGCAGCTAGAGCCTATCAACACTTTATTTTTGATAATCCTCCAGCGACTACTCCAGATAAAATCATTCCAGTACTCGCCTATCCTAAATTTAGACGACCTATGTATGAGTTCATAAGAGATTTAAGCCCAGAGCTATTAATTCCTAATCTAAATCTAGTTCCTCATAATACTATTTCGTTACTTCAAACTAATCAAAAATTCATCGAGTCATATATGATGGGATTAAACCATGAGATGAGCCGTGAGTTGCTATGGAGAGAGTATCCAACCGACCAAAGAGGCTCTTACAATAGACAGTTTTGGAATATTGCAGATAATGTAAATACAGCTGGAAAAACGGAAAAAACACGAGAAAGCGATCTTTATGATATTTCGGAAATACACAAATGGGGTAACAATACCAGTCTAGGGACTCATGCAAATAGCAAGAGTGCTCAGGAAGATAATTTAGTATTGCTGATCAGAGGTGATATATTAAAGAAATACCCCAATGCTGTTATTTATGCAATTCAAGCTGAATGGCAAGTCAAAGGTAATGGTGATCCTGATTACGCCAAACCTAGAAAACCTCTTGCAGGGACTGAGAAATTTCCAATATTTAATGCTAAAATTAATCCTGACATCACTTTTTTAGGATTTGAATTGAGCATAGACGAGGCCAGAGGCGATGATCCTGACGATTGCACTGGTCCCTCATGTAAACCAGGCTATTTTTTCGTAATTAAAGAGCGTCCAGGAGAAGTTCGTTTTGGAATGGACATTGAGCCTAGTGCCCCTGCTAGCTTCCAGACATGGAATGATCTAAACTGGGGGCATAACATCTCGACAGATCGGATCGAACTGAGTGGCCTCATAGAAAACCCATCAGATAACACGGTACCAACAGGAAATAGTAATACTGAACAGATTGATTGGGTGTCAGGTATGAACGCAGCAGAGCTAGCTATGCTGTTGTATCAAAATCCGGTAATGGTCAGTATCCATGCCAGAGAAATGTTAAAAAGTGTCTAATAATGATTGCGTAACAAAATGCAATTACAGCAAACAAAAAATCAAAAATGCCAAATCATTCAGAAATACAAGCAACTCAATTAAAGATTGATAACGCGCGTCAAAAAGTCCGCAGAAGCCAACAAGCCATTGAGCAAATTCAACATGATCTAAAAACTCTTGGGAACGCTGAGAAAGGTGACAATGATAAAACACTAGATGAAGAGAACAAAACAAAATTGCTAAAGCAGTTGGATGACACCTTGGATAAACTGGATAAAGACGCTGAAATATTAAATGCAACCATTTCATCCTATTCTAAAATAGAGGAGGTTTCAAAATTTACGGAGATCAGAAAAAGTTTAACAAAGGCAAAAACAAACTTAAAAAACAGCCAGACAAATCTTAAAATAGCTAAAGAAAAGCACAGTCAATTAGAGGCAGCAGAAAAAAGGGCGACTGTTGAATTAAATGAAAAATCTTATCAAGGATATGTAGCGGGGTTGAACCAAAAAATCCAAGTAATCAAACGTGAAAAGCAAACAATAGAAAGTGAATTAAAACAAAAATTTAGAAACGTTAAAATAAAAGTTAAGCCACGAAACGATCAGCTTGCTAGGTTAAAAAAAGAACAGCCACTTAGGAGCAACTCTAAACCAATTGAGCTAAAAGAAAGACAGGATGTTTTGAATACCTTGGAAACAAGGTTAGTAAAAGTAGAAAAAGTTCACGCGACAATGACCGTCGAGATAAGTAAATTAACGACTGCAAAAGATATTCAAAGAGAAGAAATACTAAAATTAGATCGAGAACGTAATAGCATACTTGCTGAGCTTGATATCCAACTTGAATTGTATCACCAGGTAAATGACCCTCGCTATCTGGTTTCACAAGTAAATGACAACACCCCGTTTTTATTGTTACCTGTTCGGGTTGAGACTCGTTATATGACAATCAAACATGTCAGAAGAAATACTTCAGTAGGCCGTGGTGAGATCAATAGAGATGAACTAAAACAGAAGACTTCTGAGAATTCTCCTGAGGTCTCTATAATAGATGGTAGTAGAAACTCTAAGGCTAGAGAGAACAAAATAAATGATCCTGGTCAGATCAGTCCAGTTCCTGATAAAACAGAGCTCTGGGTCAGGATATTTCCTGATGATATTGCCGCTTCGACACACGAAGACAGACTAACATTGGATGAACAAACCAAAGGTCATCGCTATTGGGACAATGTATGGAAACCAGATTCTACAACTGATAGAAAGATTGACCCTGAACTAGAACTAGGTGCTTGGCGCTTATTAATAGGAGCTTTTGGGCCAGAACGCTCAGCTTGGATTTTAAAACAAACAGAGCCAACAAATTTAACTACAGATTTCAGCAATGATTCTGAACAACCTGTTTTCCCTGTATTAACATTAAAAGCTTCCTCATGGAATGAAGCTCCAAAATCACACGTTTTACCTGATAGATTTGTAGTGCGTATATACTCTGATGAGACCAATTACCGAGAGGTTGTAGGCAATACAATTCCAGACCCTCTCATTCTTGGAATAAGCCCCGAAGATGATGATGACGAAGATTACAAACAAAAGGACGGAGAAATAAAATTTCCTGACCAAATAAAATGGCTATCAAATTTTGAAGAAGCTAAACGCGTAGGTATGGCGCTTAGCATTCCTCTGGAAGGGACAGAGTCCAGTCATATTAAAAGGATCTTAGTTTTAGGTCTAAAATTGAGTACAGATAAAATAGAATCAACACAATTAGTCGAAGATCTAATCCAAAACCATCATTATACAGACGGCGGCTTCTCTCTGATTAAACAAGGTACACCAACGAATAATACTGAAAGTGCTAGATCTGGCTATGAAAAAATAGCTAGTGAAGGCGAGGGAAGTTTTGAAACAGAGCGTAAAGGTGTTTTATTTACCCCTGAAAGCGACTTAATGAAAAAAACTGACGGACAATGGTTTTCAGATTTGTTAGGAATTGATTTCGCTAGAGTCCAAAATGTATTCCATGCTAACGGAGCAGATGTCTGTGAAGCTATATCAATGAACAAAGCCCTCTGGCCAGCAACTATGGGGTATTTCTTGAAGCAAATGATGCACCCGCAAGTTACTACTGCCGATCAAAATAGAGCGCGTAACTTCTTTACTGAATATGTTTCAGGTCGTGGTAAAATACCAGCTTTCCGCATTGATGATCAGCCCTATGGTATTATACCCAGTACTGTTTATTCAAGATGGAAGTATCCAACTAATACGCAAGGCTCTGAAAGTTTTTATAGCCGATTAAATAACAATGTATTACAGCCTATAAACATAATTTGGAGAGATCTAGCAAATACTCATGTTAAAGGCATTGATATTACAGAAAAAAAATCAAATCCGTCTAAAGATTTTCTAGATATACTAACACTTCAAGCCAGCTCAGTAGAATTTCATCAACGGTTTGCCAATGGTTCTCTTCAGATGTGGAATATTCGACGATTTATTACGGAATCAGGCATTGGGCTCCCGCCAAATTTTTCAACTGTTTTCCCAGATCTTGATGGCACCAGAATCGATTCATTTTGGGCCACTTATACTACACTGTTCTCATCGTTAATGACAAGCCCTGCTAAAATTTTTGAGTTAAACTTTTTAGATACGTCTCGCCTATTAGACGGACCTGTCATTGACGGTTTTGATCAATTACCTTATTCAGAAGAAAGGGGCACCCAGCCTTTTCCTGATACTGAAATTAATTACATGGATTGGCTGTTAGACGATTCCACAACGATTAACCACTTAAGAAAAGAACTGTTTGATAATTTGGCTGGCGTTTCTACTAATCAAAAACCGCCACAGGCTCTATTATATCTCTTATTAAGACAGTCCTATTTATTAGAATATTTAGATACCTCGGCAGAAATTTTAGTAGCTTCAAATGTCATCAGTAAAGAAGCTCAATTAGAAATTGAGATCCAAGGTATAGGAGAAGATAATATTGCGACAGAAGAAGAAAAAGCAATTGTCTTAAACCAGGTCACGGTGGAAAAAACAGTAGAATATAAAATTAATGTAAAAGCAAAAGTTATTCAAGAGTTTGGCGAGATCGAAAGCACAACTAGGCATCAAATAAGACAAAGAGAAGCTGAACTGTTTAAAGATGATCAGGATCAGCTTGCTAAAGAGATTTTAAGTACATTTGACCAAAGGTTAGAGGAGTATAAATCTGACCAAAACAAGTGGAACTATTTAACTGAGCCTGTGCCAGAAGTAAGTGGTGAAGTAACAATGGA
This sequence comes from Pterothamnion heteromorphum, assembly GCA_032358295.1. Taxonomy (NCBI): domain Eukaryota; phylum Rhodophyta; class Florideophyceae; order Ceramiales; family Ceramiaceae; genus Pterothamnion; species Pterothamnion heteromorphum. The sequence goes on along the minus strand of JAULBV010239480.1, from coordinate 17,974 downwards.
AGCACATGTTAAAGAATTACTTAAAGAAAAACATGTGAATACTAGCAATTTAAATTCATTAAAATCAAGTATTGAAAAACTGAAAGGTTTACCAACAGCCAGATTAGAGAGAATTTTTGCTGAGCATTTGGATTTATGTAGTTACAGGATGGACTCTTGGGTTACAGGAATGATTACCCAACGATTAGAAAAGCAACAAACGACATCGAAAGGACTTTATTTAGGCGCTTTTGGTATGCTTGAAAATTTGAAACCCAATTTAGAAAATCCTGGCATTCATGTCATTGAACTGGATAAAGATGGCAATGAATTATCGGCATTACCCAAAACCACAAATAGCTTTACTTACCTTGGTGGGAAAAATATCCGCCTAGAAAGAGATCTAGAAAGCGGGCGTGTCAGAGCATTGCCTAATGTAGATAGCACTAACCAAGGTTTTATTCACACACCATCCATTAATCATGCTGTGACTGCTGGTGTTTTAAGAGCAGGTTACATCTCTCATTTGAAATCCGATTCAAATAATGATGCACTTGCTATAAATTTAACCTCACAACGCGTGAGAAGATCATTGTTTTATATAGAAGGTATTCAAAATGGCCAAACATTATCTTCTTTATTAGGCTACCGTTTTGAACGAGAATTGCATGATCGTTCGGATTCATCTTCTGGCGGTACGACAGCTGAACTAGATCAGTATATTTTAGATATTCGATTGAGATTTCCTCTTGTCGCAGGGGGGCTAACGCCAGTCGAAGATCAGTCCATTGAAACCCAAGAAGCGCGCAATGTGGTGGACGGCTTGGCTTTGATTAATGCCTACGAAGAGGGTGACGCCGCTTTGGATTCAATTATTCAGAATACTCAAGAGCCGGCATTGATAATTAAAGCTTTAGATCTGATTAGAAATGATATGGACGCAATATCTGATCTGCTGCTTTCAGAAAGTGTATTCCAACTATCAAGAGGTAACATGGAACGCTCTAGCGCGGTTTTAAAAGCCTTAGGAGAAGGAGGACATATCCAAAGTCCTGAAATTGTCAATACCCCACGGCACGGCAACGCTATCACTCAACGTTTTGGAATTCATTTTGATACAGCGCAAACAGCAGCTGCCATTTGGACTAACCTAGGCACCCCAAGGTCAATTGCTGAACCAGGATTAAACGGTTGGCTAGCATCTCAATTACCCAATGAAAACAATATCGTATTTAACATTAACTATTATTTTCCAGTAGTAGCAGCGAACACACCAACACTAAACACGATTAAGCTGACAATGGCTGATTTAGGCATCGAGCCTATTGATTTAATCTATTTAATTGGCGAGCAAGGAAATGCTAAAGACGCTTCTGAACTGTCTGATAGAATTGCTTATCATGTAAAAGAATCACATGCGATGGATGATGCGGTAATAGTTGAAGTGCTATATAATGATGTCGTGGGTAATGCACCACACGAACGGTCCCTATTCCAAATTTTGTCCTTATTAAAAGAAATAAAAAAACTAATAGGAAATAGCCGTCCAATGGTTACATCCGATTACCAACTATCCGGGGATGCACAGAATGATGTTTCAGGAGATGCTTATTATAGTGGTATAGCAACAACTGATTCTATGATAACAAGATTAAAGCTTGCTACTGGTATTGATGCTGGTTTTGCAAATAATTTAAATACGATCATTGCCGACCTAGATACAGCCATAACTATGGCTGGAGATCCGGATGACGCTGTTGGTTCATTAGCTGCATTACATGCTAATCTGGTATTAGCCGCTAGTTTCGGAGTCCCTCTTACATTCCCAACATCAGCAAGTAGTTATTCAAAACAAGAACGAGATGAATTAGTTGTAGAGGCTAGACGCTTAAAGTCTATTTTACAAAACCGTTATGATCAGGTAGCCGAGATATTAGGAACTATCACCATGGCTACTGAAGTCAAAGAAAGAGATGAAAAAATAGAAGCAGTTGGGCAAATTTTGTTTGGTCGAGACTTTAAGATATATCCAGATTTTGAACTGAAAAATGCAGGAGAAGTGAACCTTAGCCGATCGAATGGTAATTTATTAAATGAAATTGGAGACTTGGCAGCAGAAGAATGGTTACAGAGTATTGCTAAAGTAAGAACACAAATGACCAATTACCAAAAAGTCAGACTCTTATCTGATTCATTAACTGGCAGACATGGTTCTGATTTAGCTGTCACTCAATTACCCGTTGTTTCTACTACTGATGATAAGTGGGTGGGTATGCGTATCCCTGAAGGCTATGAGGTCCCATTAGACACCTTGTCAATGGTTATGGATTTCCCCATGAATAATGATGCTACAGGGCTTCAGGCTGGAATACTGGTTGACGAATGGGTAGAGAAAATCCCAGAAAAGGAAGCACATTCAGGCATCGCCATGCACTATAATCAACCAAATGCAGAAGCCCCTAATTCATTAATTTTAGCGATCACACCTGAAGAGACAGGTCGCTGGGAATGGGATGATTTAATGGATACTTTAAATGAAACATTAGAAATGGCACGGAAAAGAGCAGTAGATCCAGACCATTTGAACAACACAATTTTAGGGCAAGTTCTACCTGCAACTTTAGCCTCAATTAATACAGCGGATTCTGCCCCTTCATTAGATTTCGGAAGAAATATAGTGAATGCCGATAACGGCCAAAGTGGGTCTATTTTTCCCGCTCAGTATACTCAGTAAACATTGAGCAATAATTAAACCATAGAGATTTATGCCTACAAACACTCCAGGAATACTAAGTTGGAACCGTCTAGAAGCTAGACCAAGAACCGAAAATTTTGATCGCACATTGCGAGTCGAAGTAAGAGATGCATTATGGATGATGACACGACAATGGCAATTTGGAGAATTTCAAGCAGAGGATACTGGCTCTGCCATATCTTCACTGGTGCATATGAAAACTTCGAAAATAAATAAGGTTAAACTAGGAAAGAATCCAGCTAGGAGTAAATCCCCCATAATCCCCCTAGAGGCAGATATCGAGAAGGAAAAAGTAGAATACGATTTTCTAATGCGTCTTGAAATGGGGCGGTATTGGGAACAATTATTGACACTTGGAATTAAAAAAGTAAGTCAGACTCCACTCCTTCCAGCCACGCAATTATTCATTGATGAGGTCATCAATAAATTCAGATTGAGCTCAGCACCAATCAACTTACAATTTCACCTACCTGATATAAATGACTCTAATCAAGCAAGTTTCTTTAGCATCCCTGATCTCCATCAAGCTGTTGCGGCTGTTACAGGAGGTCGTGGCATAGATGGCAAAAAACTATATACTTGGCTGAAGGATGGGAATGACCCTATGTCATTTTTGGCCGGAATCACAATTGAGGACACATTAATAGCGACAGCAGTCACTCAATTTTATGAATGGTTTGAGAGAAATTATACACAACCTGTCACTAATTCCGTCATTACAAATGAAAGTGCATGGGACCCAGGCCGTTTAGAATACAAATTTGCGGCATCAGCACCTAATCCCGATACAACAGGATCAGATATTCTTGTGGCTGATGAGTATTACCAAGGGAAGCTAGATTGGTATTCCTTTGATTTTGATAAAGACCATACTTATCCCGATTTAGTAGATGATGATAATACCCTAATTAAAGATGAGAAATTCACTTTAATTCCTACTACCATTAGTTTTGCAGGTATGCCTCATCCACGTTGGTGGCAAATGGAAGATCAAAGGGTTGATTTAGGTGATGTTAATCCTGCCACCACAGATATCGCTAAAATTGTCTATTCTGAATTTGGATTGATATTCAGTAATGATTGGGTGATTTTCCCCTATACTGTTGAAACAGGAAGCATTTGTGATTTAAAAAATATTATTGTAACTGATTGCTTTGGACAGCTTACAAAAGTTGTGTCAGCAAATCAAGGTATTGATGATGACTGGAAGCGATGGTCATTTTTTGGAATCACTACAAAAGGAGATAGTGTTGCCGAAGCTGATGCACGCTTGTATATCCCCTCTGTCACGGAGGATCTATTAGAAAGCGACCCCATAGAATCTGTTAATTTCATCCGTGACGAAATGGCCAACATGGTGTGGGGGATTGAAAGATTTATTCCAAACGGATTAGGAGCGAGTGTTGATGGTTATGAGACAGCTCTTAAGCATATTAATCATATAGAAGAAAAAAACACTCCGATTTTCGACTCATTAATAGAAAATGAAGCTCAGATTTCCTATAAAGTTTCTAATACAGTTCCCGAAAATTGGATTCCATTTATACCTACTCGAATAAATTCGACAGTATTAAATAGACAAATTCAGTTGCAAAGAGCGGCCATGCCAAGGAATATCAACGGAGCTGATGTCGAGCGAGTCAGACCCAAAACAATATTGCTTCAAGAGGGTAAAAGTCTTACTGGGACAACTGAAACATGGTCAGCCTATTATATTTTTGAAGAAGAAATACCTAGAGCAGGCATCATTGTTAATCTTACATGGCAACGTACTAGAACAGAAGATGGCACGGTAGTAACTTGGTTAGGCCGACGTAAAACAGCTGGAAGAGGAGAAGGTAGCAGCAATCTTGGATTCGATCAATTAGAGGATAAATAATTTTTCTGATTAAACCGCCTCCCACGCTGATGTCTTATTACTTTAGACCATAATTTCTCGCTTTTTATCTAAAAATTACCTTATGGTGTCATTCGATTTGAAAGTCGAAGATTCTTTTTTCAGGTGATTTCTGCTTGATTGTAGCTGATCTTATAAGATCAGGGGGGCTAAATTAAATATTTCGCAGTAAGAATTAGTGTTCCTCGGAGAAAAAGAGGCCGCCGATCGTGGCCTTACTTACACCATAGAGAAAAGCACTACCCTTTTCCCTGGGAGTTGAACGGCTACCAATATCGCACCTGAAGGGATATTTGCCTCCATCGACCAATACCTTGAATCCGTCACTTACAAACTTAATCTCCCCATCACTGCCACGGCTCCCATGCTTCCTCCGCACCAAAAGTCGATCTCGCCCCTTAAGAGCCGTTACGGGCACTCCAACGGAGGAAGAATGCGTTTGTTTAAAGGAATTTGTCCGCCTTTCTTTAAGGCGGGCCTTTAGGTATGGAGGAGCTTGCGTGGGGTCTTGCTTGTTGGGGATTTGTTGTTATGGTGCGGGGGTGTTGCAAATTGTTTTTAATGAGATTAGCGCGGCGGAGATTTCTAAGCTGGATACGCTTGAACAGCTCGATCTGCTCGATGACTTCAAAGTAACCGAAGACGACCTCAAAGAGATGGATGGGGAGAAATTCGGGGAAATGTCCCGCGATGGAAAGACCCTTTACCGCTTCCGCTCTTCGGATTGGCGGATTTATTTCGAGGTGGGCGATGATCGCGTGATTGTGCACCGCATCCTGCACAAGAATACCTTTTCAGATTTTCTGTTCCGAGCAAATTTACCGTTGGGTGAAGATGAAGCCTTGGCCGATTCGAAGCAATTCTGGGAACTCATTGATGAAGGCCGGAACGCTAAAAAATTGTAGCTTAACTGATTGCTAGTTTTTGGGGATTCGGGTTAGATCTTTTTTATGAAGGCTTTTATTTTAGGTGCAGGACTGGGGACGCGTTTGCGCCCGTTAACGAATCGCTTACCGAAGCCTTTGGTGCCACTCTTTCATCGGCCTCTCACGACTTATGCGATGGATCATTGTTTGGCTGCTGGGGTGACGGAGTTTGCGGTGAATACGCATTACTTACCAGAGGCGTGGGATGAGGCCTTTGTTGGTGGACGCTATCAAGAGGCGGGGACCTTGCAGTTTTTCCATGAGTCGATTCTTTTGGAAACGGGTGGTGGACTGAAAAATATTGAGAGCTTTGTCGGGGATGATTCCTTGGTTGTTTTCAATGGTGATATTTTAACGGACTTCCCGATTGAGAAGTTACTCGCGGAACATAAGGCTTCAGAAAATGTGGCAACGCTTGGTCTGCGGACGCAGGGGGCAGAAATGCGAATTCGGGTAGAGGGTGAACAGGTGGTCGATTTGCGTGGCGAGCTAACGGGCTTGCCCGGGACACATCAGTTTACGGGGATCTATGTGATCGAGCCAGAGCTGCTTGATTTGATTCCGCCGAATGAGAAAATTTCCGTGATTCCCGCGTTCTGGGAGTTGGCGAAGGCTGGCAAGCTGGGAGCCTGTGTGGTCGATGATTGCTATTGGCATGATTTGGGAAACCGCGATGAATATTTAGCAGCTCATGCGAGTCATCCTGAGCTAGGTGAGGCGATTCATGCGGAGGCGGTGATTGAGGCGGGTGCGGTGATTGAGAATTCAGTGATTGGGCCAGGAGCTATTGTTGGCGCAGGTGCGCGGGTGGTTGATTCAGTTCTCTGGGCGAACAGCCGAGTGGAGGCTGGGGCGGATTTGACACGCTGTGTGGTTTGTTCAGATACGCCAGTGAGCGGAGCGCATGCTGATGCTGACTTGGCGTAGGCTGCTTTTGAAACCGCGAATCTAGCGGATTATTTTGAGGGTACCGGTTGTCTGGCGTGCTGTGTGATGAAAGTTTGAGCTTTCTTTTTGCTGCTTTGGGGGCGAGGTTGATGGGGACAAAATTTATTTATTATGATACCTATCTTGATTGGAATAGCAGTGATTGTTGGCTTGGTGTTTTTGTTGATCTTGATCAACTTTTTCAACCTTTGGTTGCAGGCGAAGATGGCGGGTGCGCCAGTGAGTTTGTTTAATTTGATTGGGATGCGTTTGCGTAAGGTGTCACCAGGTTTAATCGTGAATGCACGGATTACGGCGGTGAAGGCGGGACTCCCATTTACGACTGACCAACTAGAGGCGCATTACCTTTCTGGTGGTGATGTCGGAAATGTGGTCTTGGCGATGATTGCGGCTGATAAGGCGGGTATTACGTTGGATTATGATCGTGCTTGTGCGATTGATTTGGCGACGAAGGATACTGGAAAGACGGTTCTGGAGGCGGTGCGGACTTCGATTAACCCGAAAGTGATCGATTGCCCGAATCCGGCAGCGAGTGGGACAAATAAAATTACGGCGGTTGCGAAGGATGGAATTGGCGTCAATGTGCGCGCACGCGTGACGGTGCGAACGAATTTGGACCGCTTCATTGGTGGTGCGACCGAGGAGACAATTATTGCGCGAGTGGGTGAGGGCATTGTGACCTCGGTCGGTTCGGCGAGTTCTTATAAGACGGTGCTGGAGAATCCCGATAGTATTTCTCAGCTTGTGTTGCAGAAAGGCGTTGATGCGTCGACCGCGTTTGAAATTTTATCGATCGATATCGCGGATGTGGACGTGGCCGATAATATCGGAGCGCGTTTGCAGACCGAGCAGGCAGAGGCTGACAAGCAAGTGGCACAGGCGAAGGCCGAGATGCGACGTGCGGCTGCGGTGGCTAGCGAGCAAGAAATGGCAGCGCGGACGCAGGAGATGCGTGCGAAGGTTGTGGAAGCTGAAGCGGAGGTGCCGATGGCACTTGCGGAGGCTTTCCGAAATGGAAACTTGGGCGTGATGGATTATGTGAAATACCAAAACGTAAATGCCGATACGAAGATGCGCACCTCAATCGCGGGTAGTGATGAGGGCCATTCGACGGACTCGTAAGGAACGGTTGTTTTTTGATTTAAGAAGCTAATTTCTACCGTTATGCCTGACCTTGATCCCCAAGTCATTATCATCTTCATTGTGATGTTGGTGGGTGGGGTGCGTGCGCTCATTGAGAAGTTTAATACTCCAAAGCCGGGTGCGCATGAGGAGTTCGAGGATCCGTCTTTGGAAGAGTTCTTTGACCAACAGCGAGCGGAGATTTTGGCGCGCCAGCGTCGGAAGTTGACCCAGCTGGAGGAAATGAAGAGAGATCACGCGGTGGGAGATCCCCATGCTCCACCGCCAATTCCTCAGGCTATTCCGCAGAGACGAGAGGAGCCTACGCAGAGGCAACAAATTCCCCAGCAAGTGAGGAAGCCGGTGTTGTCGAAGGCTGAGAAAGAGGCATTGGCGCGGGTGCAGGCAGGATCTATCGAGGCGGGTGGAATGGGTAAAATGCGCGGACCTGTGAAATCTGCTGCGCGGAAATCGGTGGTGGATCTTTTGAGTAATCCGCAGAGTGCACGTGATGCGATTCTCTTGACGGAAGTGTTGGGGAAGCCGAAGGGGGCTTTGTAGAAAGAGACGTTCATGGCTTTGTCTGATAGTGTTGAAGAGTTAAATCTACGTGGGTATGAGCGCCATATTTTCCTGTGTGCGACGCCGACGACGGCGAAATGTTGTGCGCCGACGCAGGGTGAGGTTGCGTGGGATTATTTAAAGAAGCGATTAAAGGAGTTGGACTTGTGTGCGGCGAAGCCGTTGGTTCAGCGGAGTAAGGCGGATTGTTTACGAGTCTGTCAGCGGGGGCCGGTGGCGGTCGTTTATCCAGAGGCAGTTTGGTATCATTCGTGCTCGCCGGAGAATTTGGAGCGGATCATTCAGGAACATCTCATTGGCGGGGAGGTTGTGGAGGATTTGCGGATCTAGTTTCTTTTTGTTGAAGCGACCGGAGCATAGCGGAGGTGGGCAATGGCAAATGACCTCTCTAACCCTACTTCTAAAGCGGGCTAGAAAACCAAGAAAACTTTGTTTGATAAACTTTCAATATGTTTGAACAAAACTTGCGCTGAGGACTCTTATACTTTGAATGCAGTAAGTAATAATACTCATTTTTCATGTAAGGGTGAACAGCAGTTGTCAGAGATTTCTCATATTTCATAAGTGAGTAAAATTTGACCTCTACACTAGGGAGATTTACGAAAGTAAGTCTCCCTTGTTGTTTCTACCCGATCGTCTTTTTACTCCACTTTGATCGCTTTCCCTGAATTTTTACGCTTTAGGAGATACTCCCGCAAAGGCGCAGAGACGCTAAGTTTTTTAAATTCTTTGCGCCGTAGTGTCTTTGCGGGAGGAATTGATTATTATTAGCGCGGTGAAATTCGTGATTATTGGTGTTTTGCGTGCTCAATGAGTGCTTATTAAAGGCTTTTCCTTTCTGTTTTTTCGTTGGCAGATGGGGTTGGGTTTTGCAGGGTGAGGGGGTGCCACGCCGATTTGTTGTTTTCATCGCTTTACTGCTGTTCGGAGGAGTGATGGCCTTTTTTTTGGTGCCTGCAGAAATGGCGACAGTGAGTGCGCATATTCTGAATTTCCCGGAGGCTAATTTGTCGGCGCATTCATGGCGCCCACCACTTCTAGGACTGATTTGTTTTTTGCCGGCGATTTTTTCTATTTACTACATTTTTAGTAATCCGTTAGATCGCTATTTGCTGATGCATTTGATTGGGGCGTTCCTCGTTTGTTTTGGGGCGTTCTTGATGATTTGGATTCTCTTGGACGTGAATGATAATATCGAGGAGATGACGCAGGCGGAAAATTCGTTGTTGTTTTTGGGTAAATATTATCTGGTGACGTTTTCGCCGTTGTTTGTGCTGTTGGCTCCTTATGCGTTGCTGTTGGCGCTGTTGTATAGCTTGGGGGCGTTGTCGAAGAGCCGGGAGATTATTGCGATGATTCAGACGGGGCGGGGGGTGGCGCGGTTGATCTTTCCTTTGGGGGTGTTTGGGGTGTTTGTGACGGTGGCCTGTTTACTTTTCAATTACCATTGGGGGCCGTGGGCGGAGGGATATCGGCGGGCGATGATTGACGAGGTGAAGTATGGGACATCGACTCAGGCGAGTCAGGTGACTTATTTTGCGGAGGAGGGAGATCGCTTTTGGTATGTGGAGAGGTTTCCTTATAATTATGCGGAGGGCGCGGCGTTGACCGGAGTCAGGGTGACGAGCAAAGTCGATAATGAGCCAGTGAGTATTTTACGAGCGAAGGAGGCGGTTTGGGATTTGAAGACAGGGCAGTGGGAGTTCCGTGGAGTGGTGGAGACAGATTTGACGAAACGGCCGATGCCAGTACACACGCAGGTTGAGGCGGGGTATTTTAAGGATTGGGGCGAGACTCCTTGGCAGATTGTGAAGCCGGGGTTGTCTCCATTGAATATGGGGGTGCCTGATTTGAATAGTTGGTTAGATGAAAATGCTGGTCGCGACTGGGTGGACCGAGCGCCGTATTTGACGCAGTGGCATTACCGTTGGGCGCAGCCGTGGATTTGCTTGGTGATTGTGCTGATGGCGGCTCCTTTGGGGATTGTCTTTAGCCGTCGCGGGACGGCGGGTGGCTTGGCGGTGGCAGTATTTTTGTGCGCAGGGATGATGTTTATTTCGACGGTGTTTTTGGCCTTTGGAGAGTCGGGGAATATGGCACCGATTCTGGCGGCTTGGGCGACGAATTTCCTTTTCCTGGGGGTGGCTTTGGTTCTTTTATACCGACGTGCGAGCGGACAGCCGATCTATCAGACCTTGAAGCAACTTCTCCCGAGTAAGGGCTAAACTATTTTTTAACTAATTAACGATTATGGAATCTTGGCATATTAAAGCACGCGAGCATAAGTGCTCGGTGACGGAGGTCGCTTTTGAAGATGGGGAGGAGTTCTATACGGCTCTTCTTCCTGATCCAGAGTCCTCGGGGTATTTGCGCAATGATTTTTCACTTCAGGGATGGAAAGAGGGAGACGGTGCGGCGGAAAAGGAGGCCTTCTCATTTTGGCGGAGCACGTATAAGGCACCTGTTGCGGAGGAGAAGACGGTGGTGATGGAGAAGGAGTCAGCGGAGACTTTATTGCAACGACTCATTGAAGAGGATGAGGACCACACCGAGAATACGCGTTACATTTTAGCGGTGATGTTGGAGCGGCAGAAGCTTCTTAAAGAGACAGATTCTCAACCGACGCCGACGGGGATTTTACGAATTTATGAACACCGTAAGACGGGCGAGGTCTTTATCGTGAAGGATCCCAACATCCCACTGAGTGAGGTGGAGGCGGTGCAAATTGAGGTGATGGAGATGCTCGATCCCAAAAAACCTGCCGAGGATGAAGAGTCTGAAGAAGTGGAATTGGCTGCGAAAGTAGAGGCTAAAACTGAGCCCGTTGAGGGAGAGGAACAGTCTGATGACGAGGATGCCATTATCGACCAAGGGCAGGATCTTTCAGTCGGTGAAGAGGAGTAATATCTTGTTTATGGAGGAGAGTTCTTGTTGAGTGTGAGCATGTCTGAGCCTTCTGAACTTGCTTGCCCTCTTTGCGAAATGACTGATCTCCTTGATCATGCTGATAAGCACGAGTGTGTGATCTGTGGTCATGAGTGGGAGAAGGCTGAGGAACCTGACGATTTAGAGCCTGAGGAGCGCGTCGTGAAGGACGCTTATGGAAACGTTCTCGAGAACGGAGATGTCGTGGCGATGATCAAAGACCTCAAATTGAAGGGAACGTCCTCTGTTTTGAAGAGTGGAATGAAGTCGAAGCCGATTCGCTTGGTGGATGGAGATCATGAAATTGACTGCAAGATGGACGGAGTGGCCATTGCTTTGAAGGCCTGTTTTGTCAAAAAAGTGCAGAGCTAATAGCGCGCGTTGTGCTTGACTCGTTAAGGGTTACGAAACAATGTGATCGACGTGAGTGGATTTTCATCATTGCTAGATAAGGTCGGGATGCGTAGCCCTTTTGTTGGTCGTGCGCGGATCTATCAGTTGATGGTGCGTCATTTTGGGAACAAGAACGAAACGCGTGTTCCTAATGGCTCATTGGAGGAAAATGGCTGCGGGCAGTTTATTGATATTAATGCAGAGGCCTTGAAGCAGATCAAAGAGATGGGCTTTACTCATGTTTGGTTGACGGGAGTTTTGGAGCACGCTTCTGGCACTAGCTATCCGAGCCGCCCGGCAGACCCAGTGGGTCTTTTAAAAGGAAAGGCCGGAAGTCCTTATGCGGTGCGCGACTATTACAATGTGAGCCCAGATCTAGCGATGGATCCCGAGAACCGCTTACAAGAATTTAAAGACCTTCTCGGGCGCTGTCATGAAATCGGATTGCGCGTGCTCATTGATTTGATTCCCAATCACGTGGCGCGTAGTTATCAGAGCACGATCTATCCTGATGACTCTTTTGGTAAGCATGACCAGACGGACTACACCTTTCACCCTGACAACAATTTTTACTACCTCTCAAGCGATAAAGAGGGGAAAGGACTCCGCCTTCCTAATGGAGACCAATATGAACCTGAGGCGACCAATGGACGTGTTACGGGAAATAATTCGGCCACCTGGACGCCAAGCGAGAATGACTGGTATGAGACCGTTAAGCTCAACTATGGACACGATTACACGCTAGGCTCAAACACCACTTTTCTTCCTGGCGCGGATGCGCCCGATACGGAGGTTCCGCGCACTTGGCGGGGGATGGAGCATGTGATTTCCTACTGGCTTAAAATGGGCGTGGATGGATTTCGGGTGGATATGGCACACATGGTGCCGCTTGAATTTTGGCATTGGGCACTGGCTCGTGCGCGACGAACTTACGAAGGCGCCTACTTCATTGCGGAGGCCTATAATGATGACCCTGCAAAGCTCACGAGCGGAAATGTTTTAGAACAACTTGTTGAGGCCGGCTTTGACGGGATTTATGATCAGCCCGCCTATCACACCCTCAAGGGAATTTACGAAGACGGAAAATGGGCTAATGATTTGGCGGATGTGGACCGCAACTGCACCCTCCACGGGAAGCGGGTGAGATACATCGAGAACCATGACGAGGTCCGCCTAGCAAACCCCCAGCACTGGGGAGACAGCGGAGCGCAGATTGGGATTGGAGCCTTTGCGGCCTTGGCACTGTCAGGCACTGACACGCTCATGGTTTATAACGGCCAAGAATTTGGAGAAAAAGGCGAAGGTGCTTCTGGGTTTTCAGGTGACGATGGCCGCACCACTATTTTTGATTACTGGGGAGTGAAATCTCTTCAGCGTTGGCTCAACTGGGGAACCTTCAATGGAGGCTTCTTGCGTGATGAGGAGAAAGAACTCCGTGAGAAGTACCGCGAAATCCTTCACCTTTGTCAGGAAAAAATCTTTGCCGAAGGACTCATCTACGATCTCAACGAGCCTAATCGACATAACCCAAAGTTTGGGCATTTTGAGGAAATGAGTATCTCTGGCGGGCATTGGGTTTATGGATTTTTACGCCACCTTCCTGATGAGGAGCGCACGGTGCTTGTCGTTGTTAACCTTCACCCGACGGAAGCGATTCCGGAAGTGGAGGTTTGGGTGCCTAAGCACGCGCGTCTCTGGGGAAAGTTGGAACGTTTCACAAAGTCTCATCAGCTTGAGAACCTCAAAGCGTCTTCCTTCCAGGTGTTGGAGCTGACGACCAACTCTTAGGGTTACGGCACCGCAGGTGTGTGCATATTAAAAGCTAAAGGCACTATTGTATCCTGTGCTGAGTGATGGGCCTGTTCGATTTACGGATCGCTATAAAATAATCAGGGAGACCTGCTTTCGCAAATCTCCCTGATCGAGTTAAATCAGATTTTAGTATCGTGAACGATACCTTATTACTGACAACTGCTGTTTCACCCTTACATGAAAACGAGTATTATTACTTACTGCGTTCAAAGTATAAGAGTCCCCAGCAGGCGTTTTGTTCAAACATATTGAAAGTTTATTTAACAAAGTTTTCTTGGTTTTTGGAAGCCCTCAAAAAGACAATGGGAGAGGGGATAATTGCCACAAATTGGCAGAGGGAAAAGCGATGCTGTAAAAACAACAAGGGAGACTTACTTTCGTAAATCTCCCTAGTGTAGAGGTCAAATCTTACTCACTTATGAAGTATGAGAAATCTCTGACAACTGCTGTTCACCCTTACATGAAAAACGAGTAATATTACTTACTGCATTCAAAGTATAAGAGTCTCCAGCAGGCGTTTTGTTCAAAGATGTTGAAAGTTTTTTTAAAATTTAAATCGAGCGCTCATTCCCGCGTATTCGAGTCCCCAGTAGATGAGGCTGACACTGAGAGTATTGTTCACTCTTTGGGAGAGGGTCAGGTGGGTGTCAGTTCCGCTGTATTGGATGAGAAAAGAAGTGTCACCGTGGCGGAGGTTGAGGCCGGCAAGAGGGCGGATCTCTTCGAGTTCGTGAATCCAGACCGCGCCAATGTAGGGGGAAGCGACGATGTTGAGGGATTCGAACTTAGGGAGAGCCTTGCTGAGGGTAATGAAGGCGGTGCGCGATTGGACTTCGGTATCGCCATCAGAGAAGTCGTCAGCGGTGGTGCCCATGATGACTGCCGGTTTCCAACCAGCCCATTCGGTGCGGCTTTCACTCATGAGTCGGTGAAGGGAGGTGAAGTTGAGTTCGTTAGTCAAGGGGCGGTAGTCAAAACCAATGCTGGAGTGATCGGTGACCCAGTAGGAGCCACTGAGGTAGATGCGGCCTCCTTCACTTTTTTTGGGAATCCAGCGGTTGGTGAAAACGAATTTGGTTTTAGTGTCTGCTGCGCCACTCACGGTGCCGCCTTCTCCAGGTCAGAGGGGTCAGGTGGGGACTTCGGAGACGAGATCTAGGTCGTCTAATCCAGTTGGGCAACTGGGTGCTGTCGTAATAGAACTATCTGACTGCGCGGTGATGGCGGCTTGACTCAGTGGATTCAAAAGGAAGCCACTTGCAAGGATAAGGAGGGTCGTTTTTTTCATCATGAGTATGGAGGTTTTGGTCACTCTAGCGGCGACGGCCACGGTAGCGGTCGGTTTTGGGGTCTTTCTTTTGGGAGGCTTCGGAGTCTCGGTAGCCGAGGATTCCGTGTTGACGGAGGTTGCTGACAAAGACGCTGGCGTCTTCTTTGACTTGGCTGTTTTCCTCAGTGAGCGTGCCGAGGAGGCCGTCGTTTTTGGTGAGGTTGTCGATGGCGGTGCTTGCTTTTTCGGCAGTGGTCGAAGCTTTTTCGGCCGTTTGGCGGAAGGACTTCATGGTGGCAGGGACTTCGGCAAGGGCGGGCTGGAGGCCTTTGATTTCTTCGTTCGCAGTTAGGAAGAGGGTTTCGGCTTGTTGGGTCGCGGAGCGGACGTCACCCATGGCGAGGCTGGCTTCATTGAGGAGGGGTTTGATGGATCCGGTGGAGTCTTTAATGACCTGGGAGGTGTCTTTGAGGTTGGCGATGGTCGTTTGGAGCCCATCGATGTTTTCGGGGCTGAGGAGGCCGCTGTTGATCGTTTCGATACTCTCGGTGAGGCGGGCGGTGACGACGCGGAATTCGTCAAGGGTGGAGTCGATTTTAGTGAGGCTGGTCTTAGCGTCAGACATGAGGATGCGGGCGTCTGAGGCGATGGCGACGGCGTCGGATTGGATCGCTTCAAGGCCGCTGGCGGTGCCACCTTGGATAAGGTCGTCGGCTTTGATGAGTTCACCAGAGAGTTCTTCGGGGAGGGTGATGACGAGCGCTTTGTCCCCGAGGAGACTGACGGAGGAAATTTGGAAGATGGCCTCTTTGGGAAGCTTGACTCCTTTTTCGATGAGGAGGGGGACGCGAGCGCGGCGGTCGGGGGTGAGGTAGGGAGTGGCGGAAACTTTTCCAATGGTGGCACCACCAATGAGGACGTCGCCGCCTTTGATGACACCGGTGGCGTCTTGGAATTCGACTTCGACGGGGTAGCGATCCACGAAGAGGCTTTGCAGGTTCCCGTAGAGAACGATGAGGGTGCCAAGGAGGGCAACGCCAATAACGAGGAAGAGTCCTACGAGGGCTTCGGAGCGCTTTTCTTTGACGGCCATGATGGACATATTGTCGCCTAGGTTACCCTACTTTGTCAACTCAGCTTACAGACGGTAACACCTGCTAAGCGGCAGACAATGATACTACCGACAAGTAAAACAACCACCCTATCCCCCTGGTAGATAAGGGTAAGGGCAAAAATTACGAATCAGAACTCACTTAGGATATCCGGCTTTACTGTTTCTAAAGCTTTATAATCGATTCAGTCACATCGATCGGCGACTCTGTTGGTTTCGATTTCCTCCCAGTTGATAATTGCAACACGATAGATAGTATAGGAATCCGTATTGATTTAAGCTTCTTTTTTTAAAATTAATTATTATGTGTGATTAAGTTTCTAATTTAGGAAGTGATCCCATTTGCCTAATGGCCTTGCAGGACGCTGTCTTTTAGCTGCTGAAATCAGGATGTCTGATAAAACGGCCGAATTAAAAACAAAACCCCACCCTTATAACATGAAAACCTTGAAACAATTATCTGAGCTTAAGCACTGCAGGCCCTTCTGCGCTAGATTTTATCTATTAACGATTCTTATCTTTTGCCTTACCTCTCTTATGTCTCATGCCCAAGTTACGGCTCCTGATGATTTGCAGGATGCGTGTTTGGAATGGGCGATCCCTCTATTTGGCGAGCTGAATAAAGCGGATGATGACGTAGATGATGATTTCGAAATCTACTGGGCTAGTTCGTATGTTGTTGTCGAGGATCCGGATGGAAATTTTGTTAGACCGGTGGTTTATATCCCTATTGATGGGGCTGGGAATCCTACGACAGGGGATGGGTCTGTGCAATATTTCGCCTTACATAGGGATTATGAATCAGCTGTTGATTTCCCCATAGGAGAAGGCGTTGAAGATGATATTGGAAATGAGCCAAATGTGACTGCTTATGGCACTACTGATCCGGGTGCTCTATGGAGCGTAGACTACAAACTAGAAGAGGCAGAGGAGGCAGAGGAGGCAGAGGAGGCAGAGGAGGCAGAGGAGGCAGAGGAGGCAGAGGAGGCAGAGGAGGCAACAGAGCTAACCGATTCGGTAACTGTTTTAGGAACCGACCTCGTTATAGATGTTGGTGGCCTTATCAGTAACATTGGGCAAAACAGTGATGGAGGAGTATCTGACACGATGCCGTGGAATTGGCAGGAGGGGAAAACAGGTATAGAAAACATAGAAGCTGGAAACACCAAAGAGACGGAAGACATAGTAGAAGTAATTTTATCTACATCGCCGGGAGAATACACTATTGAGAAGATGGATACCTTTCCCTTGCATGATGAACATTTTTTTATTCCAGGTGCTCTAGAGTCAATGGTTAATCCAGATGCAAAAGAGATTGAAACAAAGTTGGCAACAAACTTACAAAAAGGCTACCAGTATATTGATGTTGTTTATTACCCAAGTATTATAGGAGATACAATAGAAGGAAATGAATTCCCAATAACGCAGTCAGTAAGCACCTTAAATCAACAGGCTCTAATTAATGGTAATTCCAAAGATGATGGACTGCCCAGATATTGGATTGAGGAGATTCCAGTAAATATGATTACCCCTTATCTTGGTAGTTTTTTAACCTTTCACTGGGAAACAAAAGGTAAAAATCGTTGGCATGCCACGCAATGGATGTTTAAAGTCAAAGCTCCAGAGCCTTCTAAGCCGCATCCTCTATTAGTTAATAATGGGGGACTAGTTTATGTATCACCAAGTGACTACGCCCTAGAGGATTGGCTTAAAAAATATCCTGAAGGACTGACCCTTTGTGTGAACAGTTCCATGCTGAGCAATAATAGCTCGTTTGGACAATTTGTGTCTGAGCAGGCGCCAAGTTATTGGGGGATTTATGAGGGTGTTAGAGGAGCTATTGCTGACGGGGTGGATGTCACAGGCTATATAAGTGAACTTGCAGGATTTACGCAAACTATGGTGGATGAAGTCTTTGGAGAGGGTTTCGTTACGATAGAGCCCTGTATAGCCCAGACAACTGATGTGACGGATCGAGGAAATCAGGTCGACGATAGCGGTCCTAACAATCAATGGCCAAATCCAGATAAGGATTATAATGGTGAACCGTTAATCGCCTGGAACGGGGATATAAATGATTTTCTATTTTATGAGGATATAGAAAAGAATGATGGATTTAATGGAGACGATCAAGTCACCGTGACTGGAACATATGGCTTTAAAATCACTCTGAATTACGATCTTGATGATAATAATTTTTTCAATCCTCAGGATTCTATGGGTGCGCAGAGACGACAGTGGGCGGCCGAAGTCG